>SSNP01000036.1:2914736-2933439 GCA_006937955.1 Pachypanchax playfairii
GGGGGGGGGGGGGGGGGGGGGGGGGGGAGCTCTCCAGATCCAGATCTTTATAAAAACAACACTGACTCCAGCTCATTCTGTTCAGGTACTACGTAGCTTGAGAACATGAATTACACATAGTTGAATTTCTTCTTTAAAATCTGACGTCCCACTTGCACTGATTTACAAACCCCGTACGGTAAAGTGAGATGATATACAACCTTTTCTTGAGCAGCTGGATGTATTTTCTCATGATCTGAAGCAGTTTTTCCTGTTCAGACACTGCGGCGTTGCAAAAAGATGCATCAGACTCGTCTGTGCTGAAGCTCCTTAACGGGAATCACTTCATGCTTCTAAATTACACAAGTTGTTTCTTTTGATAAAAGATTTTTGAGAAACTGAATCCCAGATGTGATTAAAAAGTGAGAAGTGTGAGGTGTTTCCAGAGTTTAATGGAAACAGAATCATAAAGGGAGGGAGGCTGAAAACAAGGAAAGGAGTAATGTTAGTGTCAGAGTTCAGATCGGAGAGAGTCCAGAGAGCCCGGAGAGTCCGGTGAGACCACAGAGTCTGGAGAGCTCTGAGCCCGGTGAGACCGGAGAGCCCGGTCAGCACTGTACTGTTCGCCTTTATCCCACCAGAGAACTGCTGATGCTAAATTGCCTGTCTTTTTTCCAGGCTCTCTCCCCTCCTCCATCCCTCCTCCTTTCATTCCTCTCCTCACTGTTAGAGGCGAACATCTTAATCATAATTGTGTCATGAACCATAAACACTCATACGCTTTGCAGTGAAAGAACCCTCCAGGGAAGTATTGGTCCTGAATAATAACAGTAACTTTGATTGTAGAGCACTTTAACTGAACTTCTTACAGTTTATTTATGTTCACACATATTGGTGAACACGCATACTGAACGGAAAAAGAAGTGTGAGAAAAATAGTGAGTGTTTCTCAATGTCAAGGAACCTTGCCTTGATGCCTTGGTCCCGCCCCGGTTGCCTAGGAGATATGTCATCGGGACCTGCCAAGGCGCGTTCCAATGTTCATGTAGGCGTCTGTACTCGGTTTGCCTGTTTAGCTTACATACCAAGGATACATGGAATGTGCCTTGATGCATTCCCTCAGTCAAAAATTTCAAAGAATACATTGCGGCATTTCCAAAAAATGGTGGTTGAGGAGCCGGCAGCAGCTACTTCTAAGGCAAATTTCCAGTTTAAATGTAAGTTAACTAATTGTTGCTATCAGGCTTTTATCTAAAATGTTTTTTAGCTCAAAGCAGTTATACGGTTGGTTGGTTGCTTTGTAGTTGCAGTTTCGGTGGCTAAAAGGTACTAAGTCCCTTACACATTTATTTTTATTAACATTTCCAGTTCAATGGCTGAAGGAATGCTGCTACGCTACTATGCTACTACGATGGGCGGGATGTGAACAGACAAAAATCGAGTGTTATGTATGTAACTAAGGTTCTATGAAATAAAACCAGTCTCTTTTAGATGCATTTTTTAATCTGTTACTGATTCCCAGAGATTTATATGCAGAAATGCAATTTTAAACTTAATTTTCTTAAGATGCGTCCTCTAGCATCAGAAAAATACCACAAGAACATGTTAACGACACAAAAAACACGATTTTCATCTAAGTGGGTCTTTAAGAGGACCAACAAATCTGTTTACACTATTTGTACCTTTTTATGTAAAAAAAAGTCTTACAAAGCAAAAAAGTTTAAAACTCATACCGTCATTACTCAAAGAAAAGATTAAACTTCTATACAAACAAACCCTAAGATTATTCTGTACTTCCTGCCATGTCTTGGTCTGTAATAAAACTTCTATAACTGGAACCCTGAAGTCCTCCACTGGTCGGTAGATGAAGCTGAACCACTGAACAAACCAAGTCAGGAGCATTACTGATCCCGTCTAAATGTACTGATAAAAGTCTGAACATTGAAGTTTATCTGAAGGGTTGGTAGAGTGAGTCTGTCGTCACAATGATGAAACTAAATCCTTGAATAGATCTAAGATCGGCAAAATGTCAGTACTGATAACGAAGAGTTTGGTTTGACTGTCAGCTTGCCAACAAAAGAACATAAAGAAATAACTGTCTGATCTCGACGTTTCTCAAAGATCATTTTTGTAATTGATGTTTGTTTCTAACAAGCGAAGACACTCGATACAACAAAACAATAAGAGACTCGGTTAAAAGCTTCAACTGAAAGAAAATCAAATGGGACTGTGCTCATTCCTTTAATATGCCTGTAATCAGTTACCATGGTGACGAGTCAGACCTCTTTAATTACAGGCCGATGGTCTTTATTTAATTAATCCAACACGCAAAGTATCAATCAATCTCAGCCCATCCTCTGAGTGGAGATGAAGCACATTTCATTTACTGTCTGACAGTTTTGAAAGAGTTTTTATTTAAGTGTTTCACACAGCAGCACAGATCAGTTCTAATAAGAAGCTCAGAACTAACAAAAAGAAAAACGGACAATTGAACATTTTTATTCACAAGCTGATTATTGATCCATAGTTTAAATAAAAAGGTTAAATATATACAGAGAGGCTCACAGATGGAGGGGAGGGGTCAAAACCTTCACCTGGATGTTTAGATTTATTGTTGTTTGATTTTTCTCTTTCTGAAAACTTAATTTAGCTGATAGATGAAAGCCGAACGGAGGCTACAACAGTTTATCCACAGGACCGGTGAGTTAAGTGCAGGATTTGTCTGCTGAGGCTTCAGAGATCCACACAGGTTGAGTGGAAACGGATGTATTCAGTCTGAACATCTCATCTGTCTGCTGAGACTAACTGAATCCTTTCTGTTATCTGTTTCACTTCCTCTCGTCCTAAACACTGTCTGCAAAACTCCATCTATAACAGCGTCTTTAAGTTGAATTTCACTCCCTAAGATCCACATTTTAAAAACACAATAAAACTGATGTAAAAACATTTTCCTTTTCTAAAAACTGATGGCAGGTTAAAAAGTCCCTTTGATGATGTAACAACTAAAAGAATTTTTAAAAATCCACAGAAATGTTGCAGTAAATAACTGCACTAATATTTTACCTTTGCATTCAAGATCAAGTTTTTATTCTTAGTTTTTTTTCTCATTAAATCAGCTGATGCAGCTGTTGTTTTGTTGTTGTTTGTCTGACAGTTACTGGATACTCAGAAAATAATGGTCAAAAAAAGGCTTGTTAAAGATTCTATATCCTGCAAAATCAGCTGTTTGTATCTTTAACCATGTTATGATGTTATTTCCTTATTAAACCCCCCGACTGTTTTTTGGTTTAATACACACATTTCTCAGTAATCCTCCTGAATCCTGCGCTCTGAGCAGCTGCTCCACTCTCTCCTGGAAAACCACCTGACTGTAACATAGTGATGTAATAATGTTACACCAGGACCTGCAGATTAAACACACACACCCCGAGCTGCCAGAGTCTGAAGAAGAACACTAAACACCACCGTTTGTAGTATTTTACTTTCTATAAATGTCTGTGAAGATGTTCATTTGACTGCGAGAGTTACAGAAATTTATTCACCATTTTATTCAGGCAGCTCGAGGGGCATCACTCGTGAGGAGGGGCCAGGAGGAGAGATGGGATTTTAGGTAAACCGAGTGTTTTACTTCCTGGTCGGAGAATAACTCGAGAATATAAATTATATTTTAGGACAAAAAAGAATATATAACATCAAAAGTAAGATTTGATCACAGACGTTAAAACGCGTAGCTTAATCAGCATTGGGTTCAGTGTTCCATCATGGCTGCCTCACCCATGTGATCTCTAAGGTCAAATCAAATCTTTCATGAACTCTCCTGTTCCTGACGTGTTACGTCTCTCTACATGATTCAGGAGCGATTAGCTTGAGGCCGCGTTTCTGGAGGAACGACCTGGTGGCGACACTCCGCTGAGAGTTCTGATGTTGTTGCCATCTTGATACATGAACATCAAGCAGATCGTGGCTGTTTAATTGTGAAGCAGCTCCTCCATTAAGTGTGACTCACTCTACATGAACCATCATTTGTAAAACAAACATCAGGCATGAGAGAGATAAAAGTCGTGATTAGGGTCTAAAGTGAAAAGGAAAATGTTCTCTGAGATCATGAATGAAGTGAGATGGAACCTGAATGTTTCCCTCGAGTCTTTCACAGGAAACAAAATGACTCCCGACATTCAGATTCACCACTTAAATGGCCTTTAAACAGAAATCCACATTTAAAGCACCAGTGTATCTGTTTACACTTTCAGTTATTAATATTGTAAGTCGCTGTAACGCTGGAAAACACGAGTCTGTTACACAAATCATGTGACAAAGGAGACGCACTGATCAGTAAAAGTCAGTTTTTAAGTCCGTCCTTCAACATTCGGACTTCTCTTCCTGTCGGTTTCTGTCCGCGGTGTTTACGGCGCATGCCGCTCTCCCACAGCATCATTATTATCGGTGCTCAGCTGCAGTTGTCCATCTTCCCTCATGCCTGCTAAACAATCATTTGTATGCACAGTGCTGCGTTGTTTGGGAGTCTGGCACTATTTAGAACAACAATTTTTATGGTAAGTGCCAATCGGTCATGCTGTAGTGTCTCAGGGACGTGACAGAGGACGAAGACACAGATGCAGAAGGACGGGAAGCGAAAGGGCAGAAACAAAAAGCAAAAACACAAAACAGAAAAAAAAACAAGGAGGTGAAATGAAACAGGTCAGTTTAGAGATTTGATTTTGTTCCGGAGAAACAAAAGGAATCGTCCCTCTAATCGTCACCTCGTTAACGGAGGAACACAGCTAACCCTTTACAGACCTTCTAAATCTCAAACTCTGATTTCCATAAACTCCAACTCACTGCATAACATTGTTGTTTTTATATAAATAAAATAACAGAATCTTTTTTTAAGAAACTGAAACCTAAATGTAGAACCTACGCTAGCTAGCGTTAGCTGCTCCCTCACAGCTTCCTGAAAACTAAAGAACAACTGAAGGACGTTCAACTGTAACTGCTGCTACATTTTGTTTTGCTAATATTTAAATACAGATGTTTAAGGAACACGTTAGCGTTACTGTCCTGCTACTAGAGATTTCCAACTAAACTCTGATGATTTGTGTTTATGTGGCAGATAAATCCTGTTTGTTTTATTATCTTATCAGTAAGTTCTTGTAAGATGGTCGGATCCACCTTGTGGGATCGGTCCAGTCGGCGGTGTTATTTTCTGGTAATACAGATGTGCCTGAGTGACATATAGCAGAAACTTGTGATGGATCTTTATACAGGATCAAATGTGATGATAACTTAATAGCGGCTGGATTATTGAAGGATTATCACTTAAACAGAAATTAAGATACAAACGATTCTTAAAAGAAATTCTGAGATTTGGGCAGAAAAAGATTTTCCAGCTTTTATTTTTCATAGAAATCAGAAGCCAGGACACAAAGTGGTCTCAGAGTGACTGTATCTCGACTTTCTGAGTAAAAATGGCCCTTTTTTTGGTTTCAGTTATTTAAAATAATGGGAGGAATTTCTCTCTGGAAAAACCACCAGTGATTTTTAGAAGTATGACAGCTCGTCCTGGAAGTGATGAGATGAAACCGACAGGAACAACCTGAAGTTTCAGATCAGCTCCAATTTCATTTCTGACAGAACTTTCACTGTAAAAAACACCCGTAATTATCAGCCAATCAGAACTTTAACCCCAACGCGACTGCTTTGTTCTCTCCAGGAGTTGATTGCACTCATTAAATATCAAAACCTGTTGCTTGGCTGAAACATGATGAAGTTTGTGTTTCATACAGAGAACAATCAGCTGGAAAGATGAATCGGACGGTGTTTAACTGGAGGGATTAAATCCTGGATTTAGTTTAGTTCCAAACCTTCTAATTATCAGTCCGTCAAACAGAGTGAGGTGCGTTAACACAACGCCACATCAGCTGTGACCTCAGCAAAGCAACTGTTGCTGCCCATCAATCTGTGAGGGGTTAAAGGTCATTTCCAGGCAATTTGGAATCCATCAACCCGCAGAGAGAACCATTAGTTACAAGTGGAAAACTTTTAAGAAAGCTGTCAATCTTATGAGCTGACTTCAGAGCAGGTTCACCCCGGGGTCAGAGGTCACGCTCAGAGAAATGACGAAATCCCAGAGACTTCTGGAACAGAGTCTTTTGGACAGACGAGAGCAAAGTGAGGTGTTTTATTCTCAACAAGCATCAAAGAGCCACGACCACGTGGGACTGATGAGGTCATCCAGAGTTACTGCCGCCGACGCAGCTGGATCATGTTTTAACTCAGATTCTGTAGAAAAGATGTTAAATGTCACATGTTGTTGTTTATCTGGAGTTTTTCTTTGTATCGTAGTTAAAGAAAAGGTGACGCTTTACTTAATCTGAAGGGTTAAAAACAATTTAAAACTAAACTAGGTCTGAAATCAGGGAAATCTGTTTCACTGGATGGACGTCACTTTGGATGTTTACAAGTTGGAGAAAATATCTGTGGATCTAAATCACCAGAAGGACTTCCTGCATCACGGGGCATCAGCTCTAAATCTGAGGTCCTGGAGGAATGTTCCTTCTCGTTGGAGGCGAGTCTCTGCCTCAGGGGGAGGAGTTTAGGAATCTGGGTGTCTTCTTCATGAGTGATGCAGCAGGAGATGAACTGATGAAGATGCTGCTTCAGTCTGTCGTAGTGAAGAAGGAACTGAAAGGGCTTGATTTCTCCTGGTCGGTTCTGACCTCCACCTGGTCATGAGTTCTGGATCCTGACTGAAAGAACCGGATCCTGGATACAAACAGGTGAAATTATCTTCCTCTGTAGGGGGCGGGGTCAGTCTTAGAGATCAGGTGAGAGGAGCTTGAAGTAAAGATGTTGCTCCTCCTCATCGAAAGGAGTCCACTGAGGTGGTTCAAGTATCTGTACAGACTCCTCCTGGTCGCCTCTACATGGAGGCTTTCTGGGTGTGTCCCACTGGGACAAGACCCCTAGAACTCATTAGAGGGATTATATATCGTCTCTGACCTGGGAACATCTCAGAAACCCTCATGAGGAGCTGCAGAGTGTCACTGTGATGACGGAGGTCTGGGTTTCTCTACAGAACCTGTCGCCCCGCGACCGGACTAGAATAAGAAGATGGACGGATGACAACTCGGATCTGTAACGTACGTGTGGATCTGCATTCAAATGTTAATAAAAATTAAATAAAAGAGCAAATTGTTCTTTCTGATCAGCGCGTGAGAATAAACGAGTGTTTAAAATATAAATAAAAATCCTTTCCTGAAGTGTTGAGATGTTTTATTGAGTTTACAGCTCGGATCCTGAGAGCTGAAGGTTTGTCTTCAGGTTCTGGTCTGTGAGCAACACTTCATGCAGTCAGACTCAGAGACGGACAGTCGGGTCGGAGAATATTTGGATCTTAAAATAACTTCATGTAGCCCGACAGCTGCTGTGAGACCAGAAACAGGTGGTTTGTTTTACATGTCGGAGTCTCTGAGGGACTCGAGATTCTTCCTGCTGTTTCAGGTCAACGCTTTTCTTTTCATTTAGTAAGAGACAAAGATCTGATGTTAAAGGTGTTTCTGAATTCAGAGACATTTAGTGTGTAAATATTTGTCTTTTACAGACTTTACAGACGTAAACAAAAGCAGAAATGAAGTTATTGATTTGCATCTTTTATATTTTGTCTTTAACATCAAGTCCGACCAGATGCACGTTGACAGGAAACAACTAGGAAAATGAAACGTTTGTAAATCTCTGGATGTTTCTGGATGTCAGACGTCTGACTGGATGTAAACAGAACACAGAGTTAAAGTCTTGAGGACCGTGACTCCACCTTCAGGGACGGAGAACAGAACCAGTTTTACCAGTTTGGATGAATCTAATATAACAACAGAACCGCAGCTAACTGGACCTGATCACTGTTTAAATTCAGACCTGATATTTTTAGTAAGTTTTAGAACCTGATTAAAATCCTTTTAAAGAACAAACTTGCAAAAGTCAATTATAGATTCTTATCTTGAATCATGGATAAAGTTCAGACAGATGTGGTTCCAGTATCGAACCCCCCCCCCCCACTTGGATCAGACAGCAGGCTGCAGTCTGTCCACACTCGGCTTCTTGTTACTTATTTATAGCAGCTTGTTCCCGAGAGACACAAAGTAATTGAAACCAAATGTGTTGTGTGGAATGTTGTGTGGAAGCAGAGCAGGCGGCCCACCCACTCATTTAAACACAAAGATAACCAGGATTCAGCTGCAGGAATCACTTCTCTGACACTTTCTAATGAAAAACCCACAGTTCATCCAGACTTCTCCCGGATGATGAAACGTCACGTCTCACAGTGCTGCTGCTAGAAAGTTTACTCAGAGGAACTTGAATTTGGTTGACGTTTTGGAGCGATAAGCTGAGCTCAGCCCACCTCTCCGCCCACCAACAATCACATGTAAAGAGAACAACAAATCTCAGAAACCAAACTTACCATGTTTTCTTCCTTCCCTCCCCTCTGGGCTCCCGGTGAGCTCTGCTAACTGCCGACGTGCGTCAGAAAGATAAAAATGGAACAAAGTTTCTTCTTCATGAGGCCTTCACTGACCCACTCAGACTCTTCACTCCCCTCCCCTCTGCTCTGTTGTCAGCTTTTCCACACTTTCAGCAGCCCGCAGCCCCGCCCCTTTTGGCCAAGCCCCTGATCTGGGAGCAGTTTCCTGGACATTTGCTGACCCTCCTCTCTGACTTTTTCTTTTTTTTCGGAGCTGCTGCTCGTCTGTGGAGTCTTGCTGCTCCAGCCTTCTGTGAGCTGCAGCCCTGCCTTCCTGCCAGATTTAGAACACATGTGGGCTTCGGGTTTGAAGTTTAAAGAGGCGGGACTTGTCTGAGAGTGTCATGTTGTCATGACGACTCTCTTTATTTTTATTTTCTGGCTGCTGCTCCTGCATTTTGTGAGCAAACCTTTGATTAGAGGTTGGAAACAGTTTGTTTGTCTCTGAATCAGCGACTCCGACAGAAAACAGCTGACCGTCCCGTATGAAAAGAAATTTACTCCATCACATAATTTGCAGGCTCAAACTTCTTCAGTTTTATAAATCTGATCAAAAATGTTTAAATGTTTAGGATTTTATATATTAAAAATATCCACCTTGATGACACAACTGTGTTTTACTACATATTTTAATTACTGTTTGAAAAATTTATAAAAACTGAGATCAGATTTAGGAGTTAAAGATGAATTATGAATCTTTAAATTGTTGTAAAATTAAAGAAATTCAAACAGTTTATGTGATCACCGTTACAAGCTGGTATTTTTACAGCCAGTCTTTAAATTTGGTTTTTTGTTTTTTTTTTTGTTTTTGCTCAGAGATAAAAAGATTCAGTTTGTCTGACGGTATTTAGAATAATTGTTGACATTTACAGAAGCTCCAAACAGCTTCAATGTGCAAAAATTCCAACATGTTACAAAAGCTTTTACAATAAAAACTCTCTGAGCCAGTGAATTAAAAATCTCTCGGGTGCAACGTGTTGATTACTAAAAAAACCCCCCAAAAAATAGAGTATTTAATCACAGCTTTCTGATGTAGTACAGATAACACTGATGCAGAAAGACGGAGGTGTGATTGACGCCAACAGAGAAGAAGAACGAGACGTCGTGACCTGAAGAAGAACGGCCGTCAGCAGGGCGTCAGCAGGGCGTCATCAGGGCGTGTATGAGGCGCCATCGAGGCGTCAGTGAGGCGCCATCGAGGCGTCAGTGAGGCGCCATCGAGGCGTCAATGAGGCCTGTGCAAGGTGTCAGCCAGGCGTCAGCAGGGCGTGTATGAGGCGCCATCGAGGCGTCAGTGAGGCGCCATCGAGGCGTCAATGAGGCCTGTGCAAGGTGTCAGCCAGGCGTCAGCAGGGCGTGTATGAGGCGCCATCGAGGCGTCAGTGAGGCGCCATCGAGGCATCAGTGAGACGCCATCGAGGCGTCAATGAGGCCTGTGCAAGGTGTCAGCCAGGCGTCATCAGGGCGTGTATGAGGCGCCATCGAGGCGCCAAGAGCGTGAGTGAGGCCTGTGCGAGGCGCCATTGAGGCTAATGCGAGGCATCAGCGAACTAGACTCTGACATATCGTAGAACTTTTAGATGCAGAGGACAGTGAGGAATGTTTTTTTTTTTTTACAAAAAACTTGTTTTTCACACACTGATAAGTGCTGATTAAATTATTTAAAATCTATAATTAATTATATTTAATCATATTCCATGACACGACGTGACAGTTAAAAGTGACATCAATTCATCCAACTCGCTCTGACTCATGTGACTCTGAGTCAATCATCACGTGAGCTGCAGAGAAAAGAAAGAACGATTTAGAGATTTAGAGGAATGTAAATTCCTCTCCTCCTCCTGAATGTTCTGTGGTCCGACGCCGAAGGGAAGACGCTTCACAAAGCTTCTCCAACAAAGCTGCACTTCTTTCCTCCTTCCTGCGTCTCGCCGCAGCCACACTGATCTCATTCTCTCTGCCGGCTTGTTTGTGGCCAAACTGATTTTGGAGGTTGGGGAATACTTTGTGCTTTGATGTTCCATCAAGTGGTTTCACAGCAAAACAGCAAAGTGTTTTATTATTACCCCCCAAAAGAAAACAGGTTAAGTTGGAAATGGTTCCACACCCCAAATCCTCATCTGTAAACCTGATAATTTCAACATGTTTTTGTTCCCCTCTTTAATTCCCACATAAGCCACGATGAAAATGCAGCCGCTGTCTCTCCGCGGTGCTTCGCAGAAAAATCAGAGGAACAATAGAGCGATTTGTTTAAGAGGCGAGACGAGGCCTGAATGGTAAGTGGGCAGCTGGGATGAAGGCCACAGAGACCAGGGAAGCCTCTCTGCCGTCTCCGAGCTGCTGCTGGAGCCACTTGATGATGTTTTAATCAATAAATAAAAGGGAAAACCCGGAAAAGGCTCCTGGTACAGAGGAGGTACGCCGCGAGGCTCCATCTAATGATGAAGTCAGACTGACTGAACCATCACTTCTCTTTATTTACTGAACTTGAAAACTGTAAACATGTAAATTATAAAGTTCCTCCTGATGTTTACATGAAACTTTCTCAGATTAGCAGCACATCTTCAGGCTCTCCAGCTGTTCCTCTGGGATCCCGAGGGGTTCCGGCTCATGCAGACCACAGGGAGAACCTGAAGAACCTCATCAAAAGCTGGACCAGTGAGAGTCCTCGTTACCGAACGCAGCCCCGTTCTGTTCGGACATCTTCATTAGAACTAAAAGGCTTCGTGGTATCATGTTATTTCTATACTGATAAACTTTAAATCTCTCTTCCAGAATGTGTCTGAAACCAGAATAAATACAACCTAACTCTTCCAAACAAATAAAAACTGCTGCTCTAAAACCACTTAATTAAAATAAAGCTAAATATGGAATATAGTCTTTTAAACCAGATGTTGTCGCCTGGATTTTCACCAGATGTTTCTTCTATCGGAGGCTCTGCAACTAAAACACTGCCATTTATTTCATGTTTAATTAACCCTATTTGAATATTTGTGCCTCTGAGATAAAACCAATAAATCAATCTGTGTATTTTCCTGTCAGGTATAAATCCATGTTTGTTTACAGGGACGAGAGAACAGCCAGTCTGTTTGTTATGTTGCGTTCGGGTGCTGTTAGACGAGCCACTCTTCAGGTTTTTTTCCCATCTTTAATGCATCTTTCAACTGTAGCTGTTACCTGTCTCTGCCGACCCTCCAGGTGTGTCTGTGTTCATCAGTTTCACTGTGATACGTGCGAATCTTCTTGTTTTTATTATCTTCTTGTGAGAATCATAGTTAATGCAGGAAAATCCACGAACCAGCTCTACTCAGACCAAGAACTGGATCCGTCATTCTGTGTGAGAGAAAACAGCCAATTACAGCTTCCGACCATCCCGGTGACGGGGTTTAAGAGCCGGTCCGAACGCAGGCGACTTTAAGCCTCGGACTTCATCATAAATACACATCTGGTTATTTCCAAGTAGAATAACATTTCCCCTCCAGCAGTGAGTCTGATTCTTCTCTCTGCACTAAATGGAGCTGAAACAGTTACTGTTGTGATCTTGTGTCCCCAAAATTTCCCTCAACGACTTACTGAAATATCAAAAACATGAGCTGCGGCCACATCAAAGTATAAAAAGGACTAAAGTGACGCTGTTGTAAAAGATCATAAACGTCATGTGGAACCTTTAGTTTTACTGCTCAGTCGGATTTGAAGCTTCTGAGGAGGAAGTTTATTTCAGAGCTGAATCAATATTTCTGTTTGGGATGAAAATCATTACCTCATATTCTTCGCTCCATATATTTCACGCCTCAAAACAAATTACAACAAATGAGGATTCAAGTTCTGCAATAACAAACACTTCAACTCATTCAGAAAATACTCTTTTATGAAATCAGAGGCGGGCAGGAGAATTTCTGCTCGATAAACTTTAACTTCTTTACTAGTTACAAGAACAAACTGATAAAACTCTCCAACTTAAAGTTTAGTTTAAGACCTTTGAAGAGCAATTAGATGATTTTTTTATTTCCCTGATGCACCTGCAGACTGTTCACACGAGACTGATGCAATTATCTGCTGTTTCAAATAAAATCCACCAGATGAAACTGCAGAAAGGGAAAATAAGCAGTAAACATCAGCATAATATTTCAAAATAAAACAGGAAATGACAACTAAAAACTCCAAATCATGACAGCTTTGACAGAGACCTTAAACACTGAAACTTCAAAGGATTATTATAAGAATTAAAAGTCTAATAAAGAGACATAACGAGTTATTACAGGGGCGTTTCCATAAACTCTCTGAAAGCTGCTGACGCAGCTGGAAAACTTCAATGAGTCAAATCAGCCGTTTCATTTACGTCTCACAACCTCGAACTCGTTTACCTCCTAATAGGTCGATTTATAAATCGTTTCTCAGCGGAATAAACTGGTAAACTGTAACACGAGAACGGAGCTCATCAGGGGGAGGGGCAAAACAGTAACCCATTGACGCACGCACACAGCAGATTTATAGATACTCTGTTACCTGAAACACAAAGACACATTACTCCACCAGATTTTACCCACAATTCCCGGTTGAACAAACTGTGCCGTAGTTGTGACAGTCAGGGTGGGACGTTGATACAAAGTTCTGTTAGTATGAGGTGACCTGATCTCAGTCACACAAACTGGACGTAGTCGAGTCATGTGACCAACCTGACTCTGAGGCCTTGGAGTTTCGGACTCTGGGGAAGTTTTGACATTTGGACCTCAGGACAGAAGACACCAATTAAAAGAAGCCAGGTACATACCAAGACAAGCCCAGCAGGTTTAATGATCCCTGCGTCAGCACCAGCTTGTTGTTCCTCAACACACAGAGAAGGTGCAGAAGGTAATTTGTTGCAGAGCCGACAGGAAGTAGAACAGGACTGAGTCTAAATGTGAGAGTGTGAGGAGCAGAGCATCATTTGCTTTCAGATAATTACAACATCAGCGACAGGTGACAGTGATGCTAACAAGGCCGGTGGTGTCGTGGTCTCTTAGTTAACGCAGAAATCCACCACGACAGACAGCAGCTCCTGACAGGGTGACCTTACAGCTCCCAGGAGTCCAAGTGTGAACAAAAGTATAAGATGATGCTCTGAATTCCTGTCTGTGGTGTCATTTAGAGACAAAAGAAAATGAGAAGAGCCGGATATTTGACAGCTGATGTGAATTAAACCACTGAGCAGGACACGACATCAGGAGAGATGATCTAGGCATCGTGTGCTGCATGTTCGACCTTTTCTGTCTCGTATTTTACCACCACAGGCAAAAGGAGACAGGTGGACATCATCTCACCTGGATAATCACACAAGTTAAACTCCTGATTCCAGTTTTCATCCAAAATTATCCAAAAGAATTCACTTCAATTCAATTAAACTTTATAAATCCCAATGAAAATTGATTGTTGCAGTGATTGCTGGCTCTCCTGTGCTTGTGTTTATGTAGCTGTTCCTCATGTATAAAGATCAGAACCCTCATCACTGCTCAGTTTCAGGGTTTCAGGGTCTTTTTGGGGTTAAAACTCTGCGGTTTTCATTTAGAAGCTCATCAGATCAGAAGAGAAACATCTTCAAGAATCACAGAAAAAGTTCAGTTGTCTTAGATGAACCAGGATTACTATGACCTGGAAGACTAAGAACCTTCACCAGGTTTATTCTGTATTTCCATCATCAGTCTTGATCCCTCTCTCTTACTGTTTAAAGACAAACAGCAGAAACGAATGCTGCTGTTTCGTTTTCATACATAAAGCAGTGGTTGTTTCTGTTGTAGTGCGGTGATGAGGATGATGAGTTTGGCAGGCAGCAGACAGACTGATGAGCTAACACTCTGCTGCAGCAGAACAGGACAGGATAAAAGCATAAAAATGGTGTCGAGTTTAGCCCCACTTGGCAGCAGTGCTGTGGATTCACTGAGTCAGAACCAAGGGGGTGTTTCTGTGGGGTGTGACTGGCGTCGCTGGATCACAGATGGCATTGACTGCCCTCTGAGGGAAGTGCACAAAATGAGATAACGAGTAGAAAATAAAAGTCCTCTGAACATGTAAAAACACAGCGAGAAAGTGCCAGTTGAGCATGAAACAGTCACAAACTGCCGGCAGAAAATGTTCCACATGCAGTAAATTCTCACAATTCAAACCTTAAATACCTCCATGTGATCTGTCAGAACATCTGCACTCATCTGGAGGAACGTTTGACATGGATCATCATCAGGAAACACGCAGGAAAAATCTTCGATTTTAGGATTAAAATGAGGAAGGTGATCTAAGGTGGATTCTGTTATTCTCCACATGACGGGTGCAAGTGTTCAGGTGCTGGTGTCCAGGTGCAAGTGTTCTTGTGCAAGTGTTCAGGTGCAGGTGTTCATGTGCAGGTGTTCAGGTGCAGGTGTTCAGATGCAAGTGTTCAGGTGCAAGTGTTCAGGTGCAGGTGTTCAGGTGCAAGTGTTCTTGTGCAAGTGTTCAGGTGCAGGTGTTCAGGGTGTTCAGGTGCAGGTGTTCAGGTGCAGGTGTTCATGTGCAGGTGTTCATGTGCAGGTGTTCAGGTGCAGGTGTTCAGATGCAGGTGTTCAGGTGCAAGTGTTCTTGTGCAAGTGATCAGATGCAAATGTTCAGGTGCAGGTGTTTAGGTGCAAGTGTTCTTGTGCAGGTGTTCAGGTGCAAGTGTTCAGGTGCAAGTGTTCTTGTGCAAGTGTTCTTGTGCAAGTGTTCAGGTGCAGGTGTTCAGATGCAGGTGTTCAGGTGCAAGTGTTCAGGTGCAGGTGTTCAGGTGCAGGTGTTCAGGTGCAGGTGTTCAGGTGCAGGTGTTCAGGTGCAGGTGTTCAGGTGCAGGTGTTCAGGTGCAGGTGTTCAGGTGCAAGTGTTCTGGTGCAAGTGTTCAGGTGCAGGTGTTCAGGTGCAAGTGTTCTTGTGCAAGTGTTCTTGTGCAAGTGTTCAGGTGCAGGTGTTCAGATGCAGGTGTTCAGGTGCAAGTGTTCAGGTGCAGGTGTTCAGGTGCAGGTGTTCAGGTGCAGGTGTTCAGGTGCAAGTGTTCTTGTGCAAGTGTTCAGGTGCAGGTGTTCATGTGCAGGTGTTCAGGTGCAGGTGTTCAGGTGCAGGTGTTCAGGTGCAGGTGTTCAGGTGCAGGTGTTCAGGTGCAGGTGTTCAGGGTGTTCAGGTGCAGGTGTTCAGGTTCAGGTGTTCAGGTGCAAGTGTTCTTGTGCAAGTGATCAGATGCAAATGTTCAGGTGCAGGTGTTTAGGTGCAAGTGTTCTTGTGCAGGTGTTCAGGTGCAAGTGTTCAGGTGCAGGTGTTCTTGTGCAAGTGTTCTTGTGCAAGTGTTCAGATGCAGGTGTTCAGGTGTAGGTGTTCAGGTGCAAGTGTTCAGGTGCAGGTGTTCAGATGCAGGTGTTCAGGTGTAGGTGTTCAGGTGCAAGTGTTCAGGTGCAGGTGTTCAGATGCAGGTGTTCAGGTGTAGGTGTTCAGGTGCAAGTGTTCAGGTGCAAATGTTCAGGTGCAGGTCTTCAGGTGCAAGTGAAGTTAAGGAAGCACAACACAACAAACATTATGGCCACAGTTTCTTCTCTCCTGTGACTGAGAGTAAAGATCTGCACACGTTTCTATCAGGAGAGGCCTGAAGTGGCCGGGCTGATTTAACCTCTGACCCCGAAGCACCTCCACAAGACATCAATAAGAACGGTCATACTTGGATAAAATAAATAAATAAAAATAAATATAAATGTATAAAGCAAGGGATTAGAATTTAACTTGAGCATAAAAATTCCCATTTTTCAACTGTCAGGTTAAATTCAAAGGAAGTGTTAGCAGAGAGCTGCGAGAGGCAACACAAAAGCTCTGAAATTAAGTTTTACTGAAGCAAATGCAACGTGACACTGAAAGCTACGACAGCAGGGACAATAACATACATAAGACCACAGAAATCTGTCTGCTGCAAGCTGCTCCTCTGGTCTTTTACTGTAACTCGACTTTCCACTTCGTTTTACAGCACAAACTGTAAAACGTCTCAGAATCACAAACCAACAGTAAACAGAACATTTATCCTCTTAAAGTTTTTGATTTATTAATCTCGATGCTTTGGGACACTTAAACATTTAAACACAGTATGAAATTATTCATTGTAAGAATTATAAAAGAGAAGAAGAAGAAAGATGGAAAGATTGACATGACGGATTCCTCGGATCCGGATCATGCGGATCGTATTTATGGCTCTTCATTTGGTGCAACTTCTATCATTTCAGATGAAACCAAACAGTGATATTTAATCAACAGGTGTATAAATGATAAAATATTTGCACCGTTTACAGCAAACCTCCAAAACTTCAGGGACTTTATGGCTCATATCATGTAAATGATCAGATATTTTAGTATTTTATACCAACTATTCTAATATAAAAACTTGTTTTTGAATCAAATGCATCATGTGACTGTTTCCCAAAAATAAAAACATTGTTATAAATGAGAAGAAACTTTGTTTCGAGAAACGTCATCATTTTAATAACAACATCTTCAATCTTTTCATCATGCTTTTTAATAAAACTTGCAACACCAGCAGTGTGAGTTCTTATTTTTTTCTAATTATTCTGAAATTATTGTTTTTTGGTGCATCCACTGTAACAAAAAGCCACTAAAAGCCTAAATATAAAGCTCAACAACAATCAGGACGGCAGCGTTGGAGCTGCTGTCCTGCTGTGAAAAACAGCAGAAAATAGGAGGTTAGTGTCGATTAGAAAACATCAATTATTCACCCGTAAACAGACATTTCTGAACTTCAAAGAACAACAACATGATTTTAAGGTTGGATTTCTCTCCCAGTCATCTGTGACTGTACGTGTCTTGTCTTTCAGTTACGACCGATTTTATTTACAGGTTAATGGTGCTGTTTGAACTTTGACTCATCACAAGATTTTTTTAAATATAACTGAAAATGTCCTCCGACGTAAAGGCCAATCAGTTCCTCAACCATCTGGTGTTTGATTGTTAATAAGTGAGAAACTGCAGGTGAATTTTTGACTCAGACACACAGAAGTTGTTCTGTCATTCAACTCCATTTGACATGTAAAACTCCACAATCTCATGATCTTCTCTCAGCAAAATGCAAATGGAAATCCCTGTTCTACAAACAGCTTACTGACGGGCTTAAAGAGGGAGATGTTGCTGTTTTCCTGCAGAAAAGAACGAGCAGTTCATCTGCTGCTGATGGAGCCTGAGAGAAACACCCAGAAATAAACTGTCTCAGAGGTAGTTTGGGGTAAAATTAGTAAAAGCAACTTCCAGCAAACATTTAAAGATGTCGTATCACACCAGAGCTGCTTCTGATTTTAAGAATTTGATTCAGTTCTCAAATCTGACAAAAAAATGCAAAATGAATTTTTTTTAATACTTCCTGTTGTGATACATAAACAAATAGAACGTTCACTCAAAAATCTGGTTCCAAATCTTTGATCATTTTAAACTAGAAACTGGTAAAACGTCAAAAATCTCTGAGGAACCAGGTGGAACACAGAAACGATCAGCTGAGGCCCTGGTTGCTATGGTTACTGCAGCATGCCTTTGTCATGACTCTGTTAAAACAAATAAAAACTGCAGTTTGTATCAACATGAATACATTCTGGACTTTAAAGCAGTTTATAACAAAAAAAAAAAATCTCCATATTTTAAAAGAAAAAATTGATTTATTGTTTTTATAGAAAAAAAAAATAATTGTAAGAAATCAAAAATCAGTTTCTATCAGTAAAGTGAAACTATCAGACTGTTTAAGCTTTGATGAGTCATTTTTACTCGTTGGCTTTAAATGCAACTTTGATTTGATTTTATTTATTTCAACCTGCATCAATTTTTATCAGTTTTATGACTTTGTTTTATGTTTTTATTTAATCGTGCTTTTTTCTTGTGTCAATTTTGTGATTTTATTGATTGTTTTATTTCACATTTATGTTCAGCGTTTTGTTTCAGCTGTGGCTGGTGTTACAGCACTATACAGATAAAGATGATTGATTAATCGACTGATTGATTAATCGATTGATTGATTTAAACTGTATACCTGCATCAATTTAAATGCTAATATTTAGGTAATTTTCAGGATTGTTGCCTTTAGATGTGCGACTGCTGTAATGTGTCATTTACCTGTTTCATGTCCACTTTTCTGCAGGTGTGATTTACATTGAGATCTGATGACACTGATGAGTCAGCTGCACCCCCCCCCCCCCCCCCC
>SSNP01000036.1:2939872-3062863 GCA_006937955.1 Pachypanchax playfairii
GCTCTGCTCTTCCGTCTCATCACTGAAAGTGATGCCAGGCCTTTTTCTTTGACAGACTGACAGATACACAGCATTCAAGCTGCAGCTTGAGAAAGACTCGCTGCTTCTTTGATAGCTTTTAGTCTCAGAGCGCTCAGATTCAAACACGGGACTGACTTCATGATGCTTTCCACTGACTGTAGAATCTGTATATCCTTCATAATTTACCAACGTTCAGTCTTTCTTTAGCTCTCGCTCAATTTTATGATAGTGGCTGTAATTTATTTGATTTTATATTCAAAGTAAAGTTAGGCAGGTTTGTGCATGTTACCAGTGGGCATGCTATAGACTACACACTGGTTTGGATTATCAGTAATCCAGGATACAGTAATCCTAAATAAAGTTAATCAAAGGGAACCGTCTTTATTCAGGGATGCAACACAGTGAATTTGACTCCACTGCGTTCAGAAACATGATATTTTTTGAAGCAGCTGTTCGTTTAAGCAGAATATAGAAGGAAAACCTTTAAAATGTCAAAAAAAAAACAAAAAAAAAAACCACGTAGACCACGTTGAAGTTAGCAGAATGGATTCCTACAACTCATAAACACAACTGGAACCAAGAAATGAAAGTAAGCAGTGGACAGTTTATAATTTACATTAGATAATAAAGTCAAATTTTCACTATTAACTGGAGAACTACACTTTTAAAGTCAAAGTAAAATTCACTACATCGACCTGTCAGGTGTCATTTCTGCTGTGTGCTTGTGAGTGATTTCACCTGTGTTTCAGGGGCGTGGCAGCTGTCACCAACAGGTGGATCCAGTTCCATTCATCAGCCACTGGGCTTAAAAGAGGAGTGGTGGCAGAGAGCAGGCGTCAGATTGTTCCACTCTGTTTTGTGGTAGATAATCAAGACCCACTTAGCGAGATACATTCACTATATGTTTTGATCATTACGTGTCTGTGTACCGTTCACCTTGTGCTCCTTTCCAGGACGTTCTCAGCTGGATCTTTCCAGGACCCCGGTTCCCACACCGTGGCCTTTCCCGGATCCAGTTCTCGTCTTTGCAGCTTCCAGGCTGCCTGGTTCTCCTCCCGGACCTCCTCAGCGGTTCCCACACCGCCTCTGTCCAGGATCTCTCAGAGACGGTTTCCACACCGGTCTCCAACCTGCCTTGCTCTCATCCTCTCCCGGCCTGCCTCCGCACCATTCCTCCAGCTCCCAGGATCCACCTGTTCACCACCAAGTCAGTCTGTCCGCCCTCTACCAGCACTCACACGCCAGCCTCAGCCGACTGGCATCTGCTTACTCCCCGGGACACCTGCAGTTCAGCAAACCGTAAGCCTTACACCTGTTTTCCACATCATTCATCCAGGAATTATCACGTACTAACCTCTCCTCTCCTCCATCTGCTCAGTATCCACCATCGCTGCCCGTACAGCTGAGCCTGCTCCTGCTGGACCTGCTGAAGCAGAACAGTGTTTTATCTGCCTTGTGATCTGTACCTGTGAAACTAACCTTCATTAAAACTCCCGTTTTCTGAACTTACCTGTTGTCCTTTGGTCTGGAGTCTGCAGCTTGATTCAGAGTCCTGTTCTCAGTATTACAATCATGACACGACCTCTTGTCAGATTATACTGCCCACGATCTACTGATTGTTTAGAACATCTTGTTCTGACCCACAGAAGTTTATTTAAGATGGCGATCACTCAGTAAATTCCTGTGGAAGTCTTGTTTGTTGTTCTACCTTTAAGAAAAGTGATGTGAAGTAATTTTCTTAACCTAATTTAGACGGAACTTAAAAATAATTTTTCTACATAAATCCAACACACATTGCTCAGTCCTCCTAGACAGAGGGCCATTTGGGTGTTTATTTCTGGTTATTTAGTATTTTCTGTTTGTCACACGAGCAGCAGAACAAAGAGTTTGGACTTCATGTTCTTGTTTTTGGGCACCTTTTGTTTTTGTCTCAAAGACTACATTTCTTCCCTTGAGTCCTGACTGAGCATTTCTTTCTGCCTGTTTATTTTCTCTCATAATGTTCCATTTTTTCCTTCTTCTTTTTCCATTTCTGACTCTTGTTCTCTTGCTGCCTTCCTTCCTGGATTGTTGGCATTACTAACGGGGCTCTTTGAGGTGGTTCCTTCAGAAGCAGCTGCATCGCTGCCGGGAGCCTTTGGAGACCTGCCAGACCATAACATGCCCCTCTCCACTTCATCCTCCTCCGCCTGCCCATTTCTGCTTCTCCGTCTCTACACATTTTAATCCATTTTTTTTCATTCCGAAGTCCTCCTCCTCTCTTCTTCGCAGCTGACTACTTTACTTATCTGACCGTCTCACCCTTCTGCATTCTCACTCTCTCCCTTCCAAGTCCCATCTTCTCATCTCAGCTTGAATCGTGCTGAACTGTAGGCAGGAAAATTACTGCTCAGTCCTCCCTGAACATTATACTGTCAAAAGATAAAATTAGGGTTTGGTAGAGCTAAAGTTTAGAGTTCCCTACTTCTGCACCCAAATGCTGCAGATACAGGACTTCTTATTTACGTTTAACACCATCCAGCCACCCAATAATTCCATCATGTATTTGGATGACCTTTGGCTTTTCACCATATTCACAATCCCAGAGAACACTACTATCTTTATTCAGATTGAGTTAAACCTGTAAGATGTGCACTGATTAAACAGAAAAAAGCTTAAGACATAAATGACACTAGACTAGAAAGTCTGAAGACTTTATGAGCTGAAATTAAAAGTGATTAATTTCAAATAAAGACCATGAGAATAGATGAAAAGGAAAAATGCATTAACTCTTATTGTAATTTCTTAAGTCATCTTTCTTTTATTGGATAATGTCATGGGCTTCGGAAAAGATTTATTGAAGAGCACTGACACCAACGTTTGAACATATTTTAACAAAGATGTGATGTCAGCAAAATGTCTTTTAAACACTTTAAAGCATTCTGCTCACATATAATAGAAAACTTACGTGAGCACTTGTTAAATATTTTAATGTTTCATGTTTTTTTATTCAAAATCAAAGTTTTAATTACAAAAGGAAAGAAAGTGTCCAGAAACTTCTGTAAGTGGGTTCACCTATACTGCTCACTCAGTCTTGACCTCAGCTTTTTAAACAAATTCTAATTAACATAATTATACCATTGCCACATTTAAAATATCAAATAATTATATGATAGAATATGTACTCCAATAAAATTTTATTCACCGTTTCTTTGGATAAAGAGATAAAGAAGTCAATGAAACTTCGACAAACTCTGAAAGTTCGTAGTTCATACTTTTGCCATTATTACCATTAACTACCCCTGGTGGTACCATTAATAGCTGTTTAAATTGCCTCATTACCTCTGATTGTGTTTCTTCAGATATTTTAACTGCCTCTACCGGTAGCTGCGGGTTTTTTTTGGGGGGGGGGGGGGCATTGTAGTTACTTTTACCGGTGCCCTCGGTTGTTTTGTTTTTTTTACATTGTAGCTGCCTTTACTGGTAACTCCAGTTGTTTGTTTTTCTGACATTTTAGCTGCTTTTACCATTACCTCTGGTTGTTTTTTTAAAAAACCTTTTAACTACCTTTAACAGAACCATTAGTAGTTTTTTTAACACAAGGTAACTTACCACTATGTTACCTCCGGTTGTTTTTTTAGACCGTTTAACGGCCTCTACCACTATTTTAAGTTTTTTTTATCAACATATCTTGATAATGCCTCTACCGGTACCTCCGGTTGTTTTTTTATAGCTGATTCTTCCTGTACCTCTAGTTTTAGATTTAAAAAAATCATAGGCAACTCTTAAACTACCAAATAAATTTAAAGATTCATCAAAGGGTAACAGGCACTAATGTTTAGTAGCATGTTAAAGAATAGTAAATACAGTCACTGGGTAAATCTGCAGAGCTGCTTTCTATCACAGGTGA
This sequence comes from Pachypanchax playfairii, assembly GCA_006937955.1. Taxonomy (NCBI): domain Eukaryota; kingdom Metazoa; phylum Chordata; class Actinopteri; order Cyprinodontiformes; family Aplocheilidae; genus Pachypanchax; species Pachypanchax playfairii. The sequence continues at coordinate 2,943,783 of SSNP01000036.1, forward strand.
TATTTTGTTTAGTTAAGCCAAGCAGAAAAGCACAGGTGTCTCTCCTGAATTTGGTCTTACTCAGCATGTTTTAGGTGAGATGGGATCCAGGTGTCTCCTCCTGTTGACTCTGTTTTACTGAGTCAAATACTATTCAAAGGCACAGTGCAGTCAGATAGATTGTAGCACATACTGTCATTTTTCCAGAACTGTTAGGCTGATTTCATAGTTGTTTCCTAAAGCGAGAAAACAGAAGTGGTTTTATGAAATCAAACAGAACTGCAGAGAGAGGCAATGCCAGCAGCAACAACAAACACTGCTGTGTTACAAGACATGTCGGCTCGTAGCTCTGCTGCCAAAACACCTTAAAATACTACAAACTTTAACAGAAAAATGTAGGTATTTAGCGTTTTGATAGCAAAGTGTGTGCATCCAGGCTTTATAGCATCACGGGAGTCTGTTTAAGGCAAATATATGAGAATAACTCCAGGAAAGGAAGCTGGATGATTTAATACAATCTCATTACATTATTACTTATCTGGTCTGCTCAACAGATCATCAGTGAGGAATAAAATATGATAAACAGTCAATTATTTTCGTAGAATATGAAAAAACCTTCACAGTTTAAATGTGTGTAAAAACAGCATCACTACTTTCTTTTAATGAGAGACAAGATAATGGTAGTGAGAACAGTGGACATTTTTAACCAGCTGGATCCATCCACGCTGTAAATACCTAGTAGTATTTAGTTATCATATGTTAGTATGATAACTAAATACATATGTTAGGGTGTTAAAGTAAAAACCTCTTCACAAAATGAACTAGGGAAACTTAAAAAGTTAAAGTTGAATGTCACAATTCTATACTATTGATCTGGCGTTTAGATACATTTTTTTGCATTGCTAAAGTACTGCAGATATAAAAGTAACATCATTAGGTACTTGGTACTCTGGTCTCTGTTCAACACTGGGCTTCACTTTGACTTGTTTGATTTGTGTTTTAAAGATTTTACAGGATAAAGTGAAGAAATGTGGCTTAAGGCCAGTTCATGCTGTTTAAACTCAGGCTGTTGTAAAGAACTGGTATTTGTCACATGGTGTGAGCTTGAGAGAGACGCCACACTGAGACTCAAGGTTTAAAGATGCCAAAATGTGCAACTTCTTACTGCAGCAGAATCCTCACATGCACACATCACCAAAAAGCAGACAGCAAAATCAGAGACGTCAACAATGACTGGAAAGGAAGCGATAGTGTGGAGCTTTTCCTTTTTAGAGTGACGGTTTTTGGAGGGGATTTCATAAAGACCTTTTCTTTGTTGTTAAAACTCAATAAATTCAGCCTCTTTTTATTTCATACATCCGTTGACATTAGTAGCTATCACAGAATCAGCTGTCGAACAACCACCGAGTACCGATTCACATTCACAATCAATGTTGAAAGTGACATTTGGAGTTTTAAGGAAGTGATTTTAGACCCACAGATTGTTGCACTAAAACAAAACAACAAAAACAAAACTGGATTTTGAAAATTCTCTCATAACGCTGAATGTGTCTGAGGGATTTTTGGTCTCTCACCTGGTCAGAAGAGGTTGTGGATGAATGATCAATTCACATTTATTATTTCTCCATGGTGGAGTAGTGATCCCGTCCCCTGACACTGATTCACATGACCTCTGACCCCACTGTACACAATTAGTGGACTTTGTTTACAGTCATGAACGATCTTCAAGGCAGAAATAAAGTGAATAATAATTGATTCTTTGTTGTTGCATCATGTGATTTCATCTTCACTGGGCGTGTTGATGACAGAACACTTCATATTAAAATCATTTTAGTCTCTTCCTTGTTGTCTTCACACAATAAAAGTAAATTCTTTATTTTTCAGATCAAAACTCCTTCAAATAAAGATCATAAGTGCTAAATTATTAGTATTTTGTACCGTTTACACAGTTTATGTTTAATAAACCAAATCGTAGCTGAATCTTAATGTCATGCATTTATCAGCTGATTAAACAAACCAAACGTTTGTTCATGTTTTAAAAGAAGGTTCATTTCTCAGATTTACGGCTTTCTGCTTTGATTTTGTCCAAATTTGCAGCCATTTTAAATATTTTTGATTATTCTAATGATGTTAATTTTTAAATTGCATCAGGCACGTATGAGCCATGTATTAGCATCATTTTTATGTTAATGTTACACATTTAAGATAAGTGCAGCAGCAGATTTCCAATCTGATCCCGCTTCCTCTGAAGTTGATTTTTTTTAGAAACGTGGAGACATTTTTCTCCCTGCGGATGTAAATTCGGAGAAGCTTCTCTGAGATTGAATATTCTCTTTGTGTGTCTGTTTCTTTATGGTTGCGGGTTCGCCCTGGAGCATTCGTGTTGCTGTCTTTGTTTTGTTTTTATTTATTTTCCAACTGAGAACTCGTGTTTTCCAGTAAGAATCTGCATCATATTTCATCAGATTTCACACTTTGTAAAACCAAGCCCACCAAAAACTGTGTGATTTAAACCTGTATAAAACACTCTACCTAAAGACAAAAGATTTGGCACCATTGTAATATATATAGTTTACTGGTCAACCTGGTGCCCTTTCATTGTGCTGACTAGAATATAACAGAAATAATAAATAACAACAACACCTGTGATTTCCGATTTAATTCCCCTGACCCTAAACGTGTCCTGCAAGAAGGGGGAGGGGCATGAACTAACTGTGTGCAGGTTGCAAACAGCATTGACAGGTGTAAACAACAAAATGTTTTCACCATGAGAAGAACCCCCAAACCCTCGGAGGGGGAGGGGCTTCTAGAGACACAGAAAAGAGGAGGAGCTTGTTGGAGTTGGAGGAGCTCCAGAGCTGGTTCTGGCCGTACAGCTGAGATGGAGGTCCGTTTCACTTTAATGACACCTTGTAGCAGGTTTCTTGTTTCTGTTGAGCAAATCTGTCTAAAGATGTTTTCAGAAATCAACAACTTCCTCCAGGGTAAAGTTTTTATCTTCCTCTGGAGACATTCAGGTGCATCTACCGTCCATCGTGTGAATAAACATCCTCAATGATCAACAATCACCTTAAAACCTCATTTCATTTCCATTACAACCATTCAGAGGTGATTACAGCCATTTTAATAAGACCACATGACCAGGACCAGGAAGTATCTGACACGTATGTAAACATGTCACTTTAAATGTGTCTGATTCTTAATTCCTTCTGATCCAACACTAACTTCAACTGCAGGGTCTTCTGGGGCTTTTATTCTGAATATCGAGGCGTAGAGATCGTTCTCCTCACGACGTTCCATGTACTTTAACATAAACAACGTTTGGATATCTAAGGCAACCAGGATCAATCAAACTGTTCAACACAGTGACTGAGATGTAGAGCCGAAAAACCGGCTCAGGATTTCTCACAGTTCAGTGCAGGATTAACACTGTGCACACGGATGTTGCAGTCATGATAAAACTGACATGTATGGAGCATTTTAAATCATATTTGGAAAGAAAGTTTTTAAAGTGACTGATTGTTTTGCTGTCAGCAGGAACCTTCGTGCATGAACAGAGACTCACCTCAGTGTGCTGATATGGAGTATCCGACAGGGTCCGGGGGATTTTTCTAATCACCTGAAATGAGATGGTGAAAAGATCCGGTCAGTGAAGGACGGGTCACCTCCCACATGCATGCTGTTATTTATTCTTATGTTTTAATAAATCAGAAAGTGCTGATGTGGGATCAGATCTTCAGTCACAGCTTTCATTACAAACACAACCAGGTGAGTCTCAGAGAGACGAGCCCCTCGGAGCTCAGGGGGTGATGGGAAGTCTCACATCCCTCGTTTCAGCTCCAGCTTCTGCTGCGTAGACTTTGGTTTTCATATTAAATTCAAGTTTCAGCAACGCAGCAGCCAACAACCAAATATTAAAACGGTTTAAAACTCATTCATCACATGCAGGAGCTGCTCTGATGCAGCCAACGTTACTTAAAACAGCATGAGGGTGTGATGTTTCCCTCATGTCCACAGGAAGTACTTTACATGATGAGTTTATTCTGTGTTTGCTTCCAGCATCAAGAACCCGATCCCCCTGAGGTGACCTGATATGACCCCGTGCCTGTCAGAGACTGTGATGTCATCAGAAGAATCTAACCTGCTGCAGACTGACAGAAGCTGAAGTTTTTCCTTCCAGGTGAGAGACTTGTTCAGAACAGAAGCCATGACGTCGTGTTTAAAGGCACTGCCATGTTGGAAGCAGAATCTGCACACCTGAGAGGTGGGGCTGGTAATCCCGCCCACTCACCTGCAGGGTCTTCTTACTAATTACTAAAACTGTGGTTACTATATATGTTTTATCTGAGTTTGAGGCGTAAGCAGCTGCTTATTAATCCCATCATTAAACCTTTTTACATGTAAATGAATCAATAAAAAGAACTTTATATTTCTGATTTGATGAAAAGGTGAGACGCACATCAGAGATTAATAGTTTGAACTGAGATAATGAAGGAACGTACAAACATGTGCTCTTCATACCGGGAACTAACTGACAAAGTCCTGATCGATTTCAGACCTTCGTCAGGACCGAAGGTCAGTGGATCCAAATGTGACAAATCAGAGCAAAGGATTTTATTTATTTATTTTCTGTTAAACACCTGTGACAGACTGACAACCAGGTGTGACCGCGCCCCTCGCCTAGTGACAGCTGGAGCTAGACACCATCTCCCCGCGACCCTGAACAGGACTGAACCGTTAAACACAAAACGTTACTGCTGGGAAAGATTCAGTTTATTAACGAGCAGAAAATCCAACGAACTAAACGAGAACGTCATGAATAAACGAGGTAAAAACACGGAAAATGATGCTTTTTATCAGCCTGAAGGAAAAAAAATATCCTTCACGATTCTGCAGACGTTAATCTAACAGACAGCTGAAGATAATCCTGCCAAAAACCAGCACATCCTGACGTTCACTGCTTCTTTTTACAGGAACGACGTGTGTTTGCAGAACCGACTGCAGTTCAGGACAAACAGGAGGAAAGTTGGACGTCAGGGACAAAGACTGATAAAAGATTCTCCATCAGCAGAATCCAGCGCTGGCGTTCAGAGCTGTGAGCGACACCCGAGACACACCTGCTGTTTATTGAATCTTTCAGGTTTAAGAAATAAAAATCCCGTTTGGGATGTTAGAAGCTCAGCAGAGCCGAGCCGCGGGACATATGGAGGCTTAAAATGTGGACGAATCAGCAGCCGTTACTTAACAGCAACTCATAAAACTGCTTGGAAAATAAGGCTTATTGATGGTAAAAGGTTTAGCAACGCTGTGTGTGTGTGTGTGTGTAGATCCACTGTAGGTAATGTAAATCAGACACATGAAGCTGCTCAGGTTTTCAGAATAAAAGTCCCTTCACCGCCCACCGGAACATTAATCTCTTACATGAATGTACACTGCTTATGTTAAACATATACGAGGTTGTGGGTTGAACGTCCTCCTACTGGCTTCATGAATAAACATGATTTTATTCACCTTGAATGTTAATTATATTTAAAATACCAACCAGTAAATAAAAATGAGGTTTTCATGTTTCATTTCAGCTTTTTTTTAAATCAGAAACTAGATGAAATTAATCAATGAATAAATAAAATCCAAGTAACTTTATTTATTTATTCTCGTGATGTTAGAGAGTGAGACTCGCCTCCTCTGTCTAAAGAAAGGTTTCATCATTTAGGGAAATAGTTTTTATTCTCTGCATGTTCGGTGGGCGTCCTGCTGACGGAGGCTAAACTCTGACCTGTGTCACGTTTCTTAATCACTTCCTTTCCATTCCACATGGACAGCACACGAACGCAGCATCCATTACACACCCCGCTGGCCAATTAGAGCAGGAATGTGAATTAATGGGCAGATCGGGGCAGGTTAATGAAGGGTGGCGCAGATCTGCTGAGGACTCAAATTAAAACCTGCACCGCTCGTCTGGATGAAGTTTCCCTCTGGATACTTCCACCTCTGTCACACTGTTATCATGTCAGAGCTGCTTTGTGTTCTTTCTCTTTAAATTATGGAGCAGAGCTGCTGTCAAGGTCAAAGGTCAGGAATTACATTTCACTAAAACATAACTCTGCTGTTGCCGTTTTAAACTAAAATATTTTAATTTACTGGTTAGAGTGAAGAGCAGCAACTGAGACCTGGTGAACGATATAAAACAAAAAACTCAGACTCAAAAGAATTATAACTAATAACTGATCTATAGCTGATCAATATTCCTGACTGGAAACCAGCTGCTGCTCCTCGACCTGCTGCTGGAGGAACATGAACATTTAGATCATTAGATTCATTAATACTAACATGATCCTCCTTCAGCAGGTTTCTGTCAGACTAAATAATCAATATGATGATCAGTTATCAATCATTAACTAACAGATATCTAATAATCAATAAGACAATTGTTTATGTTTTGGTTCTGTGAGAGTAAAACTGTTTATTTTAATTAGATTTTTGTGATTTCTTGGTTATTTAATTTAGACGGTGGTTGGACAGACACCGTCTCTGTGGGAATGTGGGAGGGAAGCATCAGGGAATTTACAGAGACGTGTTTGAGACTACAACTCTACTTCCTGGTCTGGACCAGATCGGGACCTGGTCTGGACCCTGGATTGTCATGGTTTTGGAGGAGTAATAAATGCGGCTGTATAAATAAGTTTGCTCAATAAAAACATTTTAATCAATTCCATATCAGATTCAGTAAGTTATTAAATGCTAATTAGTAAAAAGTTTCCACTGAAACACACATCGTATCGAGATCAGGATTCCCTCATGACTGAAAACCTCCAAACCCGCAGAGACTTGGAGGAATAACCTGTGAAACAAACAGGACAGAGAACGTCAGCATACAAACAGGAAACCTGCATAACTAACCTGCAAACCTAATGAGCTGCAGGAGGAACAGTTATCAGCATCTGCAGGGAGACGGATTCTAACCAACATCAGATAGTTTACCCACAACAGGAAGTAAATAAACAAACTACTAAATGCTAATCTTTCAGTCTTTGGGGAACAGCAGGCCTCGGCTACCTGGGCATCCTGTTGAAGTGACTTACAACAAAGAACCCAGAATCTCTATAAACACTGTGAAAATCCTGCTGGCTGAGAAACTGCTAAATCAAACTACACAGAACCGACTCACTGAAGAAGAAGGTGATCCTGTTGCAACAACCAGAAACCAGAAGAAGAAAATCACTACAGGGTTTAAAAATACATCTCGTCCTGCTGTTTGTTTGAATATTTCCATGAACTTTGTATCTCGTGTTTAACTTGATTTAACTGTTTAGTTTCATTCTGTATTCAGTTTAATTTACTGTTAATAATCCCAAATAAAGCTTCAGTAAAGTGTATTATCTTTTACACACAACATGTTAATTTCTCTACATGTTCCTTATTTTTGCTCATAATGTTCCTTGCTGTTTGTCAGGCAGCGGCATCTGTGGTGTTTTGCTGCAGTAAGGGGCGTGTCTGCCTCCGGTAAGGGGCGTGTCTGCCTCCGGTAAGGGGCGTGTCATGCCTCCGGTAAGGGGCGTGTCATGCCTCCGGTAAGGGGTGTGTCATGCCTCCGGTAAGGGGTGTGTCATGCCTCCGGTGAGGGGCGTGTCTGCCTCCGGTAAGGGCCGTGTCTGCCTCCGGTGAGGGCCGTGTCTGCCTCCAGTGAGGGGCGTGACCTGCCTCCAGTGAGGGGCGTGACCTGCCTCCAGTGAGGGGCGTGACCTGCCTCCAGTGAGGGGTGTGACCTGCCTCCAGTAAGGGTTGGGACCTGCCTCCAGTAAGGGTTGGGACCTGCCTCCAGTGAGGGGCGTGTCATGCCTCCAGTGAGGCGCGTGACCTGCCTCCAGTAAGGGGTGGGACCTGCCTCCAGTGAGGGGTGTGACCTGCCTCCAGTGAGGGGCGTGACCTGCCTCCAGTGAGGGGTGTGACCTGCCTCCAGTGAGGGGCGGGACCTGCCTCCAGTAAGGGTTGGGACCTGCCTCCAGTGAGGCGCGTGACCTGCCTCCAGTGAGGGGCGTGTCCTGCCTCCAGTGAGGGGCGTGACCTGCCTCCAGTGAGGGGCGTGTCCTGCCTCCAGTGAGGCGCGTGACCTGCCTCCAGTGAGGGGCGTGACCTGCCTCCAGTAAGGGTTGGGTCCTGCCTCCAGTAAGGGTTGGGACCTGCCTCCAGTGAGGGGCGTGACCTGCCTCCAGTGAGGGGTGTGACCTGCCTCCAGTGAGGGGCGTGACCTGCCTCCAGTGAGGGGCGTGACCTGCCTCCAGTGAGGGGCGTGACCTGCCTCCAGTAAGGGTTGGGACCTGCCTCCAGTAAGGGTTGGGACCTGCCTCCAGTGAGGGTTGGGACCTGCCTCCAGTAAGGGTTGGGACCTGCCTCCAGTGAGGGGCGTGACCTGCCTCCAGTAAGGGTTGGGTCCTGCCTCCAGTGAGGGGCGTGACCTCCCTCCAGTGAGGGGCGTGACCTGCCTCCAGTAAGGGTTGGGACCTCCCTCCAGTAAGGGTTGGGACCTGCCTCCAGTGAGGGGCGTGGCCTGCCTCCAGTGAGGGGCGTGACCTGCCTCCAGTGAGGGGCGTGACCTGCCTCCAGTAAGGGTTGGGACCTGCCTCCAGTGAGGGGCGTGACCTGCCTCCAGTGAGGCGCGTGACCTGCCTCCAGTGAGGGGCGTGACCTGCCTCCAGTGAGGGGCGTGACCTGCCTCCAGTAAGGGTTGGGACCTGCCTCCAGTAAGGGTTGGGACCTGCCTCCAGTAAGGGTTGGGACCTGCCTCCAGTGAGGGGCGTGTCATGCCTCCAGTGAGGCGCGTGTCATGCCTCCAGTGAGGGGCGTGACCTGCCTCCAGTGAGGGGTGTGACCTGCCTCCAGTGAGGGGCGTGACCTGCCTCCAGTGAGGGGCGTGACCTGCCCCCAGTAAGGGTTGGGGCCTGCCTCCAGTGAGGGGCGTGACCTGCCTCCAGTGAGGGGCGTGACCTGCCTCCAGTGAGGGGTGTGACCTGCCTCCAGTGAGGGGCGTGACCTGCCTCCAGTGAGGGGTGGGACCTGCCTCCAGTGAGGGGTGGGACCTGCCTCCAGTGAGGGGTGGGACCTGCCTCCAGTGAGGGGTGTGACCTGCCTCCAGTGAGGGGCGTGACCTGCCTCCAGTGAGGGGCGTGACCTGCCTCCAGTGAGGGGCGTGACCTGCCTCCAGTGAGGGGCGTGACCTCCCTCCAGTAAGGGTTGGGACCTCCCTCCAGTAAGGGTTGGGACCTGCCTCCAGTGAGGGTTGGGACCTGCCTCCAGTGAGGGGCGTGTCATGCCTCCAGTGAGGCGCGTGTCATGCCTCCAGTGAGGGGCGTGACCTGACTCCAGTAAGGGTTGGGACCTGCCTCCAGTAAGGGTTGGGACCTGCCTCCAGTGAGGGTTGGGACCTGCCTCCAGTGAGGCGCGTGACCTGCCTCCAGTGAGGGGCGTGTCCTGCCTCCAGTGAGGGGCGTGACCTGCCTCCAGTGAGGGGCGGACCTCCCTCCAGTAAGGGTTGGGACCTGCCTCCAGTGAGGGGTGGGACCTGCCTCCAGTGAGGGGCGTGTCATGCCTCCAGTGAGGGGCGTGACCTGCCTCCAGTGAGGGGCGTGACCTGCCTCCAGTGAGGGGTGTGACCTGCCTCCAGTGAGGGGCGTGACCTGCCTCCAGTGAGGGGCGTGACCTCCCCCCAGTAAGGGTTGGGGCCTGCCTCCAGTGAGGGGCGTGACCTGCCTCCAGTGAGGGGCGTGACCTGCCTCCAGTGAGGGGTGTGACCTGCCTCCAGTAAGGGTTGGGACCTGCCTCCAGTAAGGGTTGGGACCTGCCTCCAGTAAGGGTTGGGACCTGCCTCCAGTGAGGGGCGTGTCATGCCTCCAGTGAGGCGCGTGACCTGCCTCCAGTAAGGGTTGGGACCTGCCTCCAGTGAGGCGCGTGACCTGCCTCCAGTGAGGCGCGTGACCTGCCTCCAGTGAGGCGCGTGACCTGCCTCCAGTGAGGGGCGTGACCTGCCTCCAGTAAGGGTTGGGTCCTGCCTCCAGTGAGGGGCGTGACCTCCCTCCAGTGAGGGGCGTTACCTTCCTCCAGTAAGGGTTGGGTCCTGCCTCCAGTGAGGGGCGTGACCTCCCTCCAGTGAGGGGCGTGACCTGCCTCCAGTAAGGGTTGGGACCTGCCTCCAGTGAGGCGCGTGACCTGCCTCCAGTGAGGGGCGTGTCATGCCTCCAGTGAGGCGCGTGTCATGCCTCCAGTGAGGGGCGTGACCTGACTCCAGTAAGGGTTGGGTCCTGCCTCCAGTGAGGGGCGTGACCTCCCTCCAGTGAGGGGCGTTACCTTCCTCCAGTAAGGGGCGTGACCTGTATTCAGTAACCGTCTGAAGAAGGACAATGAAAAAACTCTAACATCCATTCTGACAGAAATATCATGAAGTTCCTTCCAGCTGCTGCTACAAGATAAATAAAGTTTTATGTATTTTATTGTGAAAGAAACATTCAGATAAAAGAGAAAAGCAGGATGTTCTCTTAGTTTGTTGGATAACAGTTGTTGATGTTTGGTTGATTTTGCTCTCACATCACTGCAACTCTGAAAATACACCAATCCTAATTTTACTGTTGTGTTTAAATATCAATACATGTGACTAATTATGTTTAATCAACAATAGCTCAGTGACAAGCAAACAGACAACAGATTAACACCAGAATGTGAGAAAAAGATGAATGTGAAAGCTCCTGAAGCTTCTCACGTACAGACAGACTCACGCTGCCATGAGTCAGCATCGGCTGGTATTTGATAGCTGCTAATCTGCTCTGAATAGACAGCGACAGATAGAGAATGTAGAAACTGAGATGTGATGGAGGACGTGATGAAAAGAGCTCAGGGCTGAAAAGATAATGAGCGAAAGCTGCCGAACGAAATGATGAGCAGAAGAACGAAAGGGAAAAAGAATCCAGCTCAGAAAAATGTTTTCCAAAGAGACCACACTTCTCCTTGACCTGGTATTCATCACCCTGCAACATTCCCAGTCCTGCCCCGGCATCACTGGAGCATTCTGGGAGGTTTTATAGAACAGCATGACCAGTGACCTTTTAGATTTATTCCTCTTTTTTTAAACCTGCTGACATTTTTACGTCTTCGAGCATCTGTCCTGTACAGAGCAGAAAATGCACATTATCTGTGTGTAAACTGATGCAATCCAAAATAAAATGAGCCACAATAAAAACTCTGTGCTTCTTCTCTGGTTATTTACAGTCTGTGTTAAAGCTACAGCACATCAGCACTGCAGTCATGCTTCGAACCGCCGCTGCCTGCTACTGTTTTATTACACACTGAGAAGCAGATCCTGGCTGTTAACTGCCTGTAATTTTGCTGTGCTGCAGAATAAAGTCCATGTTCAGCACCAGCGTTTGAGAACAGATCCTAATGAAGATGTTCGTCTCTTGTGCTTCAGGATAAACCGTTTATGGCCTGATCAGAAAGGAGGTCAGCTTATCCACAAACGCTGGATCATAAATCCTCCGACAGCTGCTTTCACCTTTCAGAGCGCTGCAGTTTATTCCTCATGACGACTCTGAGATTCAGCTGATTCGTGACGCTCTCGTTCACTCATCTGGGATCAGGTGCAATCAGTAGAAAAACATCACAGGTTTACATGTGTTAGAGGGTGGGGCTGCGGTTGGTTAGTGAATCTGGTGGTTCTGGATTTAACGGATCTGTAACCAAAGGGTAACAGGTGTTAGCAGGGTGGTTCCATCGATGAGGGGTCTTTCTGTTTGCAGCTGAACATCCAGTGAACCAGACAGACCAGGCAGTGACGTGGTCCGATGGGGGTTCAGGAATAGGACAACAGCAGCTTGTTATCGGGTTGATCTCAGGAAGACGATGTGTCCTGTTGACTGCTGAGGTGTTTGTAAACCTGTCAGTAATGCTGATGCTCCTCCCACTGGCATGAGGAGGCTGTGAAACTGAAATCCAGTCTGAGTTCTTCAGTTTTTTTGTGTTCAGTATCAGGTACTCCAGGGGGAGGTCAGCGTACAGCCCTGTAGGGGGGCTGCTGCTGAGCTGGATGATGCTGGAGACATGAGAGAAGCCCTGCAGAGGTCATCTCCACACATCATCACACCTCTCTCCATTTCACAGAGATGTTATCAGACCCTGCAGGACAGAGTCCAGATAAAGCAGCAGGACCTGGTTCTGTTTCTCCATCCAGTCTGAAGCATCGTCTCCAGGATTCACAGACATCCTCAGCACCTCGCTGGAGACTTATCACATACCAGTTTCCTTCAAAAGATCCCTGACCCCCTCTGGGACCCCTGCAGTTCACCTACAGACCTAACAGGTCGATGGATGATGCAGGATCTGGAACCTTTCAGGCTCTTTGTAGACCTGAGCTTTAACAACACCAACCCAGTCCTGTTGCTGAATGTGCCTGTTCTCACAAGTAGGTGGAGCATCGTCCTTCTGTCTGACAGGAGACGATGTGTGAAGCTCGGACCCGCTGAACATCAGTAGTGGGTCTCCTCAGGACCGTCTCTAGGCATCGTGATGCAGCAGTCTCTGATCCAGATGGTTCAGAGCTGATTGGAGATTGGATTCATGGATCTGTTGCTTCTGTATGTGAACTGATGTGGATCAAAGACACTTCAGGATCAGCAGAGTAAGAACCATCAGTCTGGAACCAGAGAACCCGTTTGTGGAAGAGGTCCTGAGAACATTCCTAGGTGTGCTATCTGAGCAGGCTGCCTACCTGATGTTCTGATCCGAGAGTTTGCATCACTCCATGTTGTTAAAAGGTGAGAGCAGGTAAATCAGAACTCAGAGGAACAGGAAGTCCAGCAATGTCCTTTTCTGTCACAAACATACAAAGAAATAATGCAGCGACAGTGTTTGATGTTTTGGAAGGTGTGCTGACTCTGTAATTGATACGATTTCACAGTCCTCGCCACGCCTGCCTCAGATTATTGTCCATGAAATGGCTTTCAATTGGGTTTTTGTAAACCAGTTTAGTCACTTTAATGCTACTTCTCAGATTAACTCTAGCTGGACTGTATTATTGTCCCTCGATCCGATCAGTGAGGAGTAGTTTTACTTCTGACATCATCCACATGTTGTTCAAATGGGGACCTTGCAGCTGTGATGGATCATCAGGATGTGATGTGTTGATGGTTTTGGTGCAAAATGTAATTAAAAGGAACCGATTTTATGAGAGAAAGTTAATATTCAGTCAAGGTCACCGAAACAAAGCAGAAAAAAAACAGCATTGAGCATCGAAACAAAATATAAAAACAAGAAGTTCCGAAAGAAGAATAAAGATTTTATTATTAAATGTTGCATCTGGAGCCTAATTTCACCTTCTGAAGAGCTTGAAGTCTGAAACGAAGCTTGTTGTTGAATGTTTGGAGTGAAATAAAGAGAAGAATAATTTGAAACGAATGTCCACTGAGGTCCAGTTTCAGACAGGAGGAGGTGTCATCTGGATTTAAACCACATCTGTAATGACGCGACAGGTAAATGTAGAAAACACAGACAGAATATCATTTTTAATATTTACCCACCGAGGACTCCAGATGTTTTGAGCATGACAGAGTAGCTTTTAATATATTTCTAACTCGTGCCATGAGACGGAGGATTACACGCTGTCTTCAGTAAAGGACGGAGATTCAGCTACTGCACATGAAATCAGCCAATTCATCAAACTGGAATCACTGAAACTCTTCAGGTCATCAAGTAAATCTCCAAAACACACCAGGAAACATTCAGCTTATTTCACTGGGACATGGTGGAACACCACTTTTAAATTATATCACGACTTTAAAGTCGCAGATTTATTCATTATATTTGGTTAAACTAAAATCTTCTCAGATTTCTGGTGTCTGTCTCCAGCGGTCAATGGGTGGGAGGCGGGGCTACACCTGGACAGGTCACCTGTCCATCACAGGGACACATATAGACAGACATGTCACTCACACCAAAGGACGATTTAAAGTTTCCAATTAACCTCATGCATGTTTTTGTTCTGTTGGAGGAACCCACCGTGCACAAGGAGAACATGCAAACTCCATGCAGAAAGGTCCTTCCTTGTTTTGAGTCATAATTTCCTCTTTATCCTTTCAAAATAAAGTTATGATGGTAGAAATGTTGGACTGCATTTAATATTTTGGCTGGTGTTGAACTGAAAAATGCACCTGTCTGAAAAAGTAGCACAATGGTCAGGAAACAGAATTTTACTCCCATGTGGCAGAAAAAAACCAGACGCCTCAAAGTCTCTATTAAAAACAATAAAACAGACCCACAGACTCTGGATGAGACAAAGAATAAATCAACCAAAACAATAAAAAATATTTATATTATGTAACAGTTTGAACATGTTTAAATGCCACAATAACTGTTTTAAAAATGACAGCGACTGAAAGGACTGGAAAAAAAAAAAATAGAAACAACTGTTAAAATGACTTTATTCTATCACTTCCTGAAGGATTTTTAAGATGCATTAATTTCACTTTTTACCAATTCTTATCCAAAACATTAGAAACATCACTGACTGAATCAGCCCTTTAAATAAAAAAAATAATATATCATTGAACAGAAATAATTTTTACTTCCATCTTTTCTAATTTTGCAGCAGTTTAACGTCTCCAATGACTTTCTGAAATGTTCTAAATTATCACCTTCTTCTCATGTGTAAATCTGTTTTGGCATCTTGATCATATGTAATAATTACTGCTTAAAAGCAGGTTTTAAACCTACTTATCCTGAGATTAGATGGTGCTTCAGGAAGATGGTGGATGTTGAGTTTACGTTCTGCTGAAGCAGGACGTTACAGAGGAGACAGAAGATGATAAAACTGTTACTCCAGAAGAATAAAAAGGTAAAAAGCAGAAAGAAGGAACTGGGAGTGGGAGTGGTGGGTAAGACTCGACCAGGTCAGTGTGAGGAAGACTCCAGCAGACAGCAGAGGAATGACTGATGAAACACATGACGAGAAAAGAAAAGTGTGAAAACGACAGAAAGATTTTAACGTTGCTGCACAGCCTTCTGGGTAAAAAGCATCAATACTTTGTCTTTTTTTTGTGCTCCTCATTTTCTTCTTCTTTTCAATCCTTCATCCTCGGGATGTTTTTCAGGCTCGAAGCTCAACAAATTTTATCACTCTTCTCCCCAGGGGACTTATTCCACTTTAAAATCATTGATACTGATTACCCCGGGCCCTGTCATATTGATTTTTGAGATTTATTGTTGGCTGACTCTCTTGCAGAGGTCCCTGGCCCCCGTGTCCCTGAGCTGGCAGTCATTTGTTAAACACTATCCCCTCCTGACAGGGGACACGCTGGACTACACAGACACACAAACATACAGGTTAACACGTGGAACTGCAGGCGTCTGCACGCCGAGTCTGTATGTTCCTTTAGTCACGTCACACAGAAAGCTTAAAGAGGTCCTTCCATTAAAAACAGTTTTTCTGAGGTTTCTGTTGAATATTTTAGCTCCACAGGTGTTCTTACCTTCATAGTGGGTGAAAACAGGTCAACAACTTCTCTTTCAGTTTTAATCTCTCAAACTACGCAGGTGGTGATAAAACCCGAGTTCTCCTGAGTTCTAACAGCCTGTATCTGTTTCATCACAACTCCTTTGTTCGTTAGTATTCATCAGCTCCCGCAGTTGAAACCACACCTAGCATGCTGCTAGCTAAAAGCTGTTAGCATAACACCTAGCATGCTGCTGGCTAAAAGCTGTTCGCATAAGACGTAGCAAACAGGAAGACACGACGTCTGCTGTTGCCATGCGCAACAGGGCAGGAAACAGTATTCTTTGCTCTCATCGGCTAGTTTGTTAACCAATCAGAGTCCAGCAAATTCGATTAATGAATATGAGCGAGCTGCTGCTCAAAGCCTGACAAATCTTCATGCAGATAGATTGAAAGGTCTGTTAATCAGTGTTTCCTGACGTTTTTTAGATATAAAATGTTTCATATTACAGATTAATACTTAAGAAATAACCACAAAGTCCTGAAATGTGAATGAAATGACCTCTTTAAACACGTTACCTGTTCAGTATAAGAAGCAGCAGTGGAGATGTGAGTGTGTGTGGCTCTGTGATGGACTAGCAACCTGTCCAGGTGAGACTTCCAGCATATTTTAAAGAGTTTTTTATATTTTCCAAATTAATGTAATTCTTTTTTTTAATAAAACACCATTTGTTTTATTGTGAAAAGTTCTGAATACAGAATATTACTTTTCTTACTTTAAACGACCTACAGTACGACTTGCAACTTTTGCATTAAAACTCAGATACAGTATATTTATGATTTCAGCCTCCATTAAAAACTCTTATGATTCAACAGAAACAAGCAGCTGCAGTGGAACATGGTTAAAATGACGGTCTGGCTTTAAACTCAGAACTTAGTTTCTTTCTCTCTGCTGTTCAGAGACACAAAAAGCCTGATGATAAGAGTTTAAATGAATCTGAACACATGCTTCTTTGTGCTTTTATGTAAGAAGATCTTGTCATGTGTTTAAACTGGCAGCTCTTACAGGCAGGAAGCCAATAAACAGATCCAAGATTCTGTAACAGTTTGTGTAAGAAGAGAGAAACAATTTAATTCATGAGTCTTAACCTGTTGTGTAATGAACAAACACAAGTTTCAATCCTGTTTATTCACCTCCTCACTCCCACCTGTTGTGTGTGAAGTGGGTGTGAATGTCAGATTATGTTCTTGGAGAGCGGCGGCGAGCTGCTGGCCACAGAAAGACGATCCTGCCAACACAAACAGAAACTGTGGGGATTCACAACTTTGCAGCTTTAGCAGGTTTTTGTCTTCTGGTTTGTTTTTCCTCCATTTTCACGGACGTGGCGTGGAGAGCGTGGAGAGCGACGGGAAAAGACAGAGGAGTGATGCGTGTGCACGTTTCTGTACTCACAAAAAAAACAGACAACTACAAAGAACTTAGAGCACAAACACAAAGGTTCTTATTAACGACAGGTTTGTATAAATTTCTACATTCCTATGAGATCTGGAGTCGGTAAACGTTCACGGGCGGAGTCGTAGTTTCCAACAGCTGATTCACGAAGTTGGTTTTTGCTGCCGGTCAGAGAAACTTGAGTCATTCTTGAGAAAATGAAAAGATTTTTCTACTGGCCAGAGTTCTCATGTTCTTCGTAGGGGTGCCTTGAAACCTTCCTCTATTTGAAACCAAAAACCAGCCTGCAGGGTCACGACGGGAACCAAAACCAGCCTGCAGGGTCACGACGGGAACAAAAACCAGCCTGCAGGGTCACGATAGGAACCAAAACCAGCCTGCAGGGTCACGACGGGAACCAAAACCAGCCTGCAGGGTCACGACGGGAACCAAAACCAGCCTGCAGGGTCACGACGGGAACCAAAACCAGCCTGCAGGGTCACGACGGGAACAAAAACCAGCCTGCAGGGTCATGACGGGAACCAAAACCAGCCTGCAGGGTCACGACGGGAACCAAAACCAGTCTGCAGGGTCACGACGGGAACCAAAACCAGCCTGCAGGGTCACGACGGGAACCAAAACCAGCCTGCAGGGTCACGACAGGAACCAAAACCAGCCTGCAGGGTCACGACAGGAACCAAAACCAGCCTGCAGGGTCACGACGGGGACCAAAACCAGCCTGCAGGGTCACGACAGGAACCAAAACCAGCCTGCAGGGTCACGACGGGGACCAAAACCAGCCTGCAGGGTCACGACGGGAACCAGAAACTGAAGCTGGACCAGCTGATAGAGGCGGCTGCAGGTGAACGCTGATGAAGACGGAGAGATGTGAAACAAACACAAAACTAAAGTGAAACTAAAAAACAAACGTGATCTAAACAAGCAACTCACCACAGAACAGAACAAACCCAAACAGAACCAAGTGGAGAAACATAAGACACAGACAGACAGAGGACATGAGGACACGGGACATCAGGAGGTAAAATCAAAACGTTTTGTTATTAATATTCAGTTTTTATACTGATAAATCTCCTGAATCAACTTTTCACAGAAACATTTAGAACCTCAGAACGTGACTGATGCGTCTTTATTGTTGCTGAACACAAGCCGAGACTGAAAACTGGTCCATCCGTCCACATGGACGTTCAGGTTTCACTTGTTCTTTATCACAATCTAATATTATTTTACCTTCATGTGTCTTCTCTTATGATCAAATCTAAACCAAACATGATCTTTTATAAACATTTCAGCAGGTTTCTCATAATTACTGTGAATTTAGATTAATTTACATTCTTTATTTAACAAAACGTTTTGGGATTTTAAACTGTTTTTAGCATTAATTTAAGCTGATGGACACAACGATGGCTGCAGGGTTGAAGAGGTTAATTAGTCTAATTATCAAAGTTATTCACGCTGTTAATTATCTGCCTCTGATCATCTGCATGACAGCCTCGTTTACACGAAGCTAACGGAGATTCAGAAAAGCTTGTGAAAACGATTCATAATTAGTTTGTAGATTAAAATTACAATTTATTCAAACACTTCAGCTGAAAAACTGAAAAGAAAGTTGGATTTTCTGACTGCAGTCAGAAGAATCTGGAACAATGGATCTGGTTAGTGTCATTTTAACATAATAAATGACAATTAAATCTTCTGTTTGAACAAAAGCAGAAACTGTCAGCTGATATGAGGACGCCGCATCATCAGCGTCACGGGGACGAAGAGGAGAAAAGACTGTCAGAGAAATAAAACAGAAGTTCTGTTGTCTTCTCAGCAGCCTGGTTCTGATGACAGGAACCTTTGAAAGGAGCAGAATCACGGCGTAACGCCACCGTCTCGCTCTGCAGGTTGTTGCTCATCAGTCACGATGAGGTACAGATGTCAAAACATCTCATCAGAGGTTCATCTGCTACTTTTACACCATCATGGGAGTAAAATACTCTGATTGTATCATCTAACTATCATTGATACATCATGTTGAGCTGGTCAGCTGATGATTCTGGACCAGTAATAACATCTGGATGGAGATGTTCTTCAGCTGATGGGTTAGAAGGTGGTTACAGTGCAGGAGACTGACGGCTCAGTGATGCTGCACATCTTCTGCTGAGTGTTTTAATTAGAATAAATCAATATTTCAGCAGCTCGTCTGTGATGTTTTAATGTGCTTAACGTCTGAGTCAGAGTCGGTACGGAGCCGAATGCCACGTCTTCTTCTGACTGTCCAAGTTTGAAAGATAATCTGAGCTGTTAAAATGCCAACTTGTCATGCTGGACTGTGTTCGGCTGACAGGCAGATTTGTCATCTTGGCATGTGGCCATGAAGCCTCCGACACTCTGATGGATTGTGGGACAGAAGGTCACAGAGATGGTCTTGGATCTCCACCCCCCATCCAATACTAGCAGCTCTGTGTCGCCCCGTCTTACTCGACTCTTCACCTTCTTTTGAAATGAATTTTGCTCCTCTTCCTCCCTCTGAGCCTCCCTTTATCACCTCTCTGTGATTCACGTCAGACTCTGTAAAGACCTGGATGTCACAGCGCTGGACTTGATCTTCCTGAAACTCTGAAGATGAATTTAGAAAGAAGAGTTCTGAACATCACGTCACTGGACTCTGATTCCTCTTCAGGTCTTAATTGTTTATTTGAAATTTTAACAGATTCAAGAACTTCTGGTCTGATTCAAAGCAGAAAACAGTCCAGTTGTTTTTTTTAAATATTAAGTTGCTTTAGTTTTAATATTTTGGAACTGATGAGATGAAAGTTGAGGATTTTGGGAAAATAATTTAAAGATTTGGTGCAGCAAAAATCTGCTGTTATTAATCTGATTTTAATTAATTAACAACAACTATAAATACAATTTTAATAACATAAAAAATCTTAAATATCATATTGATATGACTTTTTATTTATTATTCTTTCAGATTCTTCTGCTCGAGCTTCTTTAATCCCTCTGAAAACATCAGATGAGCTTCAAAACCATAAAAAACAAGTCAAAGACTGACACGACGCCGACAGCTGGAGTTCTGATTGTTTAGTTTCAGGTCGTGTGGGAGGGTTTAAAAACTTTCAGTCAAAAGTAGTTGAATAATTTAAACTCTGTGAACTGGGACGGTGTTGAACCCTCGAGGCGCGGCTGCTTCAGGTTCACCGTGTCCGTGTTTTTAAAACAATGAAGTGACGTAAACAGCTTCTGTCACAGATCAGGTCCAACATGTTCACCCAGACATGCAGCGCAGACTCGAACCTTCTCAGGTGAAGCTGAAGGTTTCATCATCTGGAAACACGTTAAATCAAGTGTGAACGAGTTTAACAAGCGTGTCACCAACACGTCTGGATCCGTTACTCCTCAGGAACATGTCAGCTGGGCTACAGGTGATGGATTAACATGAACTCGTCTGAAGAGTGAGAATTTTATTCCCACATTTAATGGATTATTTACGACTCGGTTATAAACGCTTGCTGCTGTTCACCGTGTGCTCCTCTCGGTAAGACTGAAGCCGTGTGGGTCAAACGTTCTTGTTAAAGTGATGAAAGTTGTTGTGACATTCCAGAGGAGAGACGAGCAGCACGATCAGCTGATTGACAGAACAGATTGTATAAATGAAAGTTGAATCTTTAGATCAGTGTTCTGCTGCTCAGGTCACGCTGCCCTGCGGGGTTTATTTAAACTTTGTGTCTACAGTCGTGAACATCCTGATGTTTGAACCTGTTCGGCTCCAAACAGGTGACACGCTGTTGAAACATGAGACCGAAACAAAATCATTTATAAGAAACTAGCTGCAGTTACACCTTCCTGCAGACGCTTCCAAGATTATCAAGTTTTCACAAAGAGAAATCTTCTTTCATGTTAAACTAACTGCTGAAATACTTTTTTTATCCAACTGAATATAAACGACTAAGCTTTTCTTCAATGTGCTTTTTGTGCTGGCGTGTCATTAAATACACTTTACTTGCTGTATTTAAAGCAACATCAGCAACAGATTATTGATTCAGCATTTATTTTTATGTTATTATCCGTCTCCTTTGAGCTTCTGTCTTAATATTTTAAAACATGTTGTTATAATCCCACACGCTGCACACAGGAGCTTAAAGAGCACTTCTTCTTCTTCTTCTTAATCCCCCTTTTCTTCTTCTGTTGGCTCTTGAACAATGAAATGTGATCAGAATGGTATTACCACTTCCTGTTTGGTGAACTGGGCTTTTGAAACAGGATAAAAGTGAAGCTGTCAGTGGTGGGTGTTTTAAAGTGATGGGAGGGTTGTGACGAGCCATGTTTTCCATCATCATCATCATCATGTTGGTTTAAACATGGCTGAACATGAAGAGAGTCTTTCAATCCAGGTCCAGGACCCAAAGGTCTGAGGAAAAAACACCTCTTAAAAATAAATGGTTTTTCCACCCAGTTTTTTGTTTATTGTCGAGATGCGACACAAAGTTTTTTATATGTTGCCTTCAGTAATCTGAAAAAGTCCTTAAGTCCCATTATTAAATGTTTTATAACCGACAGGATGATGGTTTCAGATAAAATCCTGTTTGTTCATAAAGTCAGAGTTTGGGAGGTTTTCAGTCCGGTTCTATTTCAGACCTTTATGTTCTGAACAGAGTTGGTGTAGAACAGATTAATGAATATTGAGACAGAAGTATTACATCATTTGAGGTGAAGCCGTCTTCACCGCCTTCCTTTAATGGTCACTTTTAGTGGGCCGCCGCTCCTTTCTGAGAGTCAGTGCTTCAGTGTTTAAATCTTCCAAAGAGCCGAAAACAAAAACAGAAAAATCTGCTGGCCTAATGGGTCAGAAAACAAATAAGCAGATTGAGGTGAGAGGGGCATAAAAATGAGTGAATTCCTTCGAGGGGTCACGTTATGTGTGCTGGTTAATGAAGTCTCCATCCCGGAGCCGAGACCACCGCCGCTCGGTTACAACATCCTTTCACAGCCTCAGTGAATCTCCAGGAAACGGATCAGCGTGTGTATAAAGGCATGTGTGCTGCTCTGATTTATATTCCTGTGTGGGTGTTTCTGTGTGACCTGAAACAATGCCCTCACATTTTACTGTCTGCACTGAGGCTTTCAAACCCAAACTGGGAAAAAAAGGACTAAATAAAGGAGCATAACCCAAAGACCAGGCAGCTGTAAGTCAGACGGCGACAATCTGACAGGAAATAATATCAGCAGTGTCCTTTAGAGACCTCGCTGCTCCACTGTTATTGGATTATCTCCATAAAAACCGTCATTTGATCAGAAAGTTCATGTTGGTTCCTTAATTAAGCTTTAAATTAGGATGTAAACATGAAATTCTAAATAGTAATTATCAGATATTTGCACACTGTGACCCTCCTTGTTGAAAAGTTCTCATGGTTTGAGACCTTTGGTTGAACTTATTAAAACTAGATCAGGCTGAGGAGGTCTCACAGAAATATGCACCACAGCAGGAAGACACAATGTTTTAGCTCAGGATGGACAGTAACACTCAAACATGAAGAAAACTGAATATATTCAAACTCAAAACTCTATTTTATAAGCATCAGTCATTGTTACCTGGTAACAGGATGCTAACATGACCCCTGCATTGTCTACTCCAAGAAAAACCCATGTTATTCCAGTTGTACTTTTACTTTGAAAGGATTACAAAATGGACACCTGGCCAGAATGTGTTGTTTAAAATATCTGGGGTAATGTTTGGCCTGTCTTCAAGTCAGTACACTTAACCATGGCTGAAACAATAAAGACACATTCTGTCACATCTAAATCGCGCCGACTGTCCGTGTAATCTGATTCCTCTAACTGCGTGTGTGCAGAAAGCTGCGTGGCTTCATGAAAAGTGAAAATGTGAGCTCACACGTCTGATTCCTCATGCACTAAATGTTGAGTGTTGTTTACTCATGTTGACTGTTCTCAGCTGCCATCAGAAGAACCAGGACTGGAGGGTGAAAACACTTCAGGTGGAGGCTCCGCTCACGCAGCTCCGTCAAACCTGATTTTATTCCAGGTGACCTCCGACCGTGTAGCAGCAGCTCATGCAGCTAATGTTCATTCAACTCAAACTAAAACCGATAAAGAGATGTCATCAGACGCAGCTTGATGACATCACTCTGATCCAACAAGCTGAAAGGTTCCACCAACAGCTGTTTGATGAAACATCTTGTAACTGCTGTGCTAGAATATGACTTTCTACCTGCTGTAACAAAGTAATTTCACAGGAAGGATCGATAACGTATAATCAATCCATCAATCGATTGATTGCTTCATTTAAAAGAAGTTTAATTTGATAGTATTTGTTGTATTAGAGGGAACAGACAGACCATCGATGCATATCTAGAACATGAAACCTACATTTTCCAGTTGCCATGTTTTTCTGTTTCTTCCTTCATCTGCTGCTTTTATAAATGCCGTTTTAGAACCTTTAAAAAGTTGTTTTAGTTCTGCAGAGCCTGAAACTCACAGGGTCAAACACCCGACTCTGTCCAGCAGCCACTTTAAAGCGTCTCGAGGGCAAACCTTAAAAGGATGGACAGCAAATGTCACTTAATGACCTCAGACCTTCAAACTCTTCAGACACGTCCTTATATGTTTCTTTCACTCTCAAGTGTTTCTTTATTTATCTGAACACAACAATCAAGCAGCAGAGTAAAATAAACTGCACGTTGCTCCAAACACCCACAATAAAAGCACCTGCACGGAGTGAACTTACAGCATTTATGGTAATGATGCACAACAACAGGCTGAAGAGGAACCTGAAGAGCATCCAACCTGCTGTAAACACGGAGCTTCATCCAAACAGGTAGAAAACACAACACAAAGCTTTTCACGATGAAACAACTCAGTTCATTATTTTTATTATAGAACAAAATACCCATTAATATCTACAACATGTTCTCTAGTATGTCCTGAGAAAAACGTTATTTAACTGTGACACAGAATCACTGCATCTTCTCTGCATCTCATTAAATCTGTTTTTCATCTAAAATAAAAAAAATGTTTGAATCATAATTTAGTCTTTTTCCCGGTTTAAATCAGTGTTTCTCAATTATTTTCTTTTGCCCCTCCCCCCAGGAGGAAGAAAACAACCACCACTGGGATTTTAAATAGTATAATTTGTCTACTAAGTTGTTATAAGTACACCTCTGCAAACCCTTATTAACATTAAACATTGTTAATTCTTCTGCTGAAATTCTATATATTCTTTAAAACGCCATATTTTCCTCATTTTCTCAAAGAGGAAGAGTTATAAATAACATTAACTAACAAAAAAGCTCTCAAAACAACCAAAATTTGCAAATATTTGTGTGTATTTATATAATTAATCATTTAATTTGTTCTTGTAACTGTTAAGTTGTTTATTTCATTTTTCCCTCGTTATGTAATTAAACTCGGTTAAAAAACGTCTTTGCTAGCGAGTGAGAAGCTACGAGAGGATTATGATTGGTTAGTCAATGTCACGTGATCGTGCTACATGCAGGAAGCAGGTCTGAAAAGTCATTAGAAATAGCTCCAAAGTTGTTAAGTTGACAGCCCTGTGCACTTCATTTGCCTGCTCGGTGCTGTGTGTGCACGTGCTCAGCCTGAGCTGATACTTCCTGTGCACATTCTGACAACGAGAGCGCCACTGCCACCTACTGTAGAGGATGTGCAATAACACTTTTTTTCTGGTACAGCAGCATGTTCCCCAGTCACACGCCCCCTGGCATGGAACATGTTTCATGTTTCAGGATGCTGAAAAGTAAATATGTTGTCATTTAATTTAAAAACAGTAAGAGTCTGTGCTGAGTTTAGCCCCGCCCCCTCTTGTTCTACATGCAGGATCAGGAACCTGTTTTGATGCTCCAGGTTTTGTGCGTCACGACACTGAAATCAAAGAGACGCTCCTGTCTGACAACGCGGGACTATTTCATGCTCCGAGGACGACGTGGACACGGTGACTTTCACAGTAACGCAGGGAGTCCAACACCTGGACTGATGCTGAATGTCATCATCTCTCCCACATGTCTGACAAGCTGATAAAACAACGAAGGTCATGGAGTGATGCTGAAGTGACGCTGAGCTTCTGTTCTTCAGGCTCCCCGAGACACTTAAAATGTCTTTGATAAGTTTCAAAGAAAGTTTTAGTTGTCAGTCAGGATGAAACGTTTGGAGGTCATAAATACGTGTTGGTGCTCTGCTGTGATGAGACGGGAGGATGAGTGGAGGAGATGATTCACCTAATTGTTCCTCTGAGGTGCTTTTTAAAAACGTGGAAACGTTTCAAGCTGGAGATGTTTGTTAACTTACAGTAACTGTTTGTGGAGCTGAAGAGATTTTAAGAAGAACGATGGTTAATGTTTTCAGATAAGTTTCTAAAGACATTTTCATTGTGATGGTTAATATTTCCATAAGAATAAAAATACAGTTACTGTTTGTTACTTATTTTCTAAGCCGCGTTTGTCTTTCCAAACCTTCCTCGACTTCCTTTTATTCCAGCTTGTTTTGGATTTGTTGCATCTGTTTTGAGAGTTTCAAAGTGGAATTTTATAAATAAACGGAACTGAATTGAAAATATAATTATTTGCAGTGTTTTTATGCCTCGTCAGCTAAAATCAACTGTTTTTAAAATGCAGCAACAAACACCAGTTTTAAATTTCCAGACGTTACTGACAGCTGCAGTAACCTGCCCAGCCTGTATGTGGCGCTGTGAGGCTACCGTGAAAACAACAAGCGCTTCCACACCGAGTACGCTGAGCATGGCGAGCGGAAGTTTTTTAAACACCTGACCTGCGTTTGAGTTGACTGCTGAGAACTTCCTGTTAATCCTGTTGGTCGTCATCTGACGGCTTATCTGCATATTTTAATCACAACAAACGTTCTCCATCGAGAAGCTGATTCCTTACACCGGAGGGGAAAAAAACACCAAATGTTTACATGTTTACTTTCAGTGACTTTGTGTAAACAAGAGAGAAACTACAGCACCTTAATTAGAGCAGATGATTCTCGGATCTCTGTTCAGGAGTGTTTGATTTATTTAAGAAGGTCAGCAGCTGATGAGGTCTGTTGTTTAGAGAAAAGGTCGTTTAAACTGACCTTCCAGCAAAACTTTGAAACAATAGAAGCTCTGTTTTAATCTGAATTCATTGTCTCTGGGTATAATGGAAGATAATCTTTATGCACCTCAGTCTCAGAATAAGAAGACAGACAGCAGTGTCTTTCTTCACATTCTCCTCCTCATCATCTGATCTGCTCTTCATCCCTGCACTGAACACATTCTCTGTAGGACACGTGGTGGCCTGATGGATGGGCCTGATTCAGACTGAGCAATGAAACAATTACTGCTGCTCTCCGTCTCTGTCGGGACTCCATTCAAAGCACAGCGTCTGAAAAGAAAAGCAGCCATAACTCAAACTATCATTTCAATAACAGTTGTGTGTTTACTGGGTTTAGTTTCCCAGGTGAGTTAGCTTATCGTTCAAACCTTGTTGGAGGATAAACAGTCATAAAGAAGAATTTAAACCAGATTCTTGAAATCTACCTGGTAAAAACTGGTTGAACTTTCACAGATTACTGTGAGAAAAGGAAACTGGTCTTACTGCAGCCAAGAGCTGCTGATAACAGACGGGTTTGTTTGGAAGGAACAAAAATCAAGACAAACATCCGGATCAACATCCTTTGGACCATGAAACTAAAGTCGTTTATTTTAAGACTGATGTAATTTTACAATAGGACGATAACAGAGTTAGTGATGCTGCAGGAGATTCTATAAAGATGTTTGATCATAATGAAAGTTTGATTTTTACATCCTTCGTCTGAACTGACATTAAAACGGGTCAGAACTTGTTATTTCTTCTTGGGAGGAAGTTATTCTGAGACGGTTCCTGTGCTTCACTTTTGTCTGATTCTTTAATCTGAGATGATTCTGACTGCTGCAGGTAAGACACTGACTGATTAGAACAACTGCTTCTGTTCAAGTTTTGTGAAAACAGAAGAAGAAATCATGCAAATCTTTTTTAAACATGGACGTCTGGAGGTCACGAAGAAAACCTTTTACACAACAGTTCAGTTCTCAATCACTGGTTCAGGTTCCATGTGTGACCCGTTTGAGTGCTGCAAGGTTTCTGGCTTCTAACAAGGACGCATACGACAAGTTCAGAAATGTGTGAGGTGTTCAGGATTCGTGCGAGGTGTTCGGGACTCGTGCGAGGTGTTCGGGACACGTGCGAGGTGTTCGGGACACGTGCGAGGTGTTCGGGACACGTGCGAGGTGTTCGGGACACGTGCGAGGTGTTCGGGACTCGTGCGAGGTGTTCGGGACTCGTGCGAGGTGTTCGGGACACGTGCGAAGTGTTCGGGACACGTGCGAGGTGTTCGGGACTCGTGCGAGGTGTACGGGACTCGTGCGAGGTGTTCGGGATTCGTGCAAGGTGTTCGGGACTCGTGTGAGGTGTTCGGGACACGTGCGAGGTGTTCGGGACTCGTGCGAGGCGTTCATGACTCGTGCGAGGTGTTCAGGATACACGCGGGGTTTTCAGGACTCGTGCGAGGTGTTCAGGACTCGTGCGAGGTGTTCAGGATACACGCGGGGTTTTCAGGATTCGTGTGAGGTGTTCAGGACTCGTGCGAGGTGTTTGGGACACGTGCGAAGTGTTCGGGACTCGTGCAAGGCGTTTGGAACTCGTGCGAAGTGTTCGGGACCCGTGCGAGGTGTTCAGGACTCGTGCGAGGTGCTCGGGACTCGTGCGAGGCGTTCATGACTCGTGCGAGGTGTTCAGGATACGCGCGGGGTTTTCAGGACTCAAGCGAGGTGTTCAGGACTCGTGCGAGATGTTCGGGACACGTGCGAAGTGTTCGGGACTCGTGCGAGGCGTTTGGGACTCGTGCGAAGTGTTCGGGACACGTGCGAGGTGTTCAGGACTCGTGCGAGGTGTTCGGGACTCGTGCGAGGTGTTCGGGACTCGTGCGAGGTGCTCGGGACACGTGTGAGGTGTTCAGGACTCGTGCGAGGTGCTCGGGACTCGTGCGAGGTGTTCGGGACACGTGCGAGGTGTTCGGGACTCGTGCGAGGTGTTCAGGACTCGTGCGAGGTGTTCGGGACTCGTGCGAGGTGTTCGGGACTCGTGCGAGGTGCTCGGGACTCGTGCGAGGTGTTCGGGACTCGTGCGAGGTGTTCGGGACACGTGCGAGGTGTTCGGGACTCGTGCGGGGTGTTCGGGACTCGTGCGAGGTGTTCGGGACTCGTGCGAGGTGTTCAGGACTCGTGCGAGGTGCTCGGGACTCGTGCGAGGTGTTCGGGACTCGTGCGGGGTGTTCGGGACTCGTGCGAGGTGCTCGGGACTCGTGCGAGGTGCTCGGGACTCGTGCGAGGTGTTCGGGACACGTGCGAGGTGTTCAGGACTCGTGCGAGGTGCTCGGGACACGTGTGAGGTGTTCAGGACTCGTGCGAGGTGCTCGGGACTCGTGCGAGGTGTTCGGGACTCGTGCGAGGTGCTCGGGACTCGTGCGAGGTGTTCGGGACTCGTGCGAGGTGTTCAGGACTCGTGCGAGGTGCTCGGGACTCGTGTGAGGTGTTCAGGACTCGTGCGAGGTGTTCGGGACTCGTGCGAGGTGTTCGGGACTCGTGCGAGCTGTACGGGACTCGTGCGAGGTGTTCGGGACACGTGCGAGGTGTTCGGGACTCGTGCGAGGTGTTCGGGACTCGTGCGAGGTGTTCGGGACACGTGCGAGGTGTTCAGGACTCGTGCGAGGTGTTCGGGACTCGTGCGAGGTGCTCGGGACTCGTGCGAGGTGTTCAGGACTCGTGCGAGGTGCTCGGGACTCGTGCGAGGTGTTCAGGACTCGTGCGAGATGTTCGGGACACGTGCGAAGTGTTCGGGACTCGTGCGAGGCGTTTGGGACTCGTGCGAGGTGTTCGGGACACGTGCGAGGTGTTCAGGACTCGTGCGAGGTGTTCGGGACTCGTGCGAGGTGTTCGGGACACATGCGAGGTGTTCGGGACTCGTGCGAGGCGTTCATGACTCGTGCGAGGTGTTCATGACACGCGCAGAGTTTTCAGGATACACGCGGGGTTTTCAGGATTCGTGCGAGGTGTTCGGGACTCGTGCGAGCTGTACGGGACTCGTGCGAGGTGTTCGGGACACGTGCGAGGTGTTCGGGACTCGTGCGAGGCGTTCATGACTCGTGCGAGGTGTTCAGGATACACGCGGGGTTTTCAGGACTCGTGCGAGGTGTTCGGGACTCGTGCGAGGTGTTCGGGACTCGTGCGAGGTGTTCGGGACACGTGCGAGGTGTTCAGGACTCGTGCGAGGTGCTCGGGACACGTGTGAGGTGTTCAGGACTCGTGCGAGGTGTTCAGGACTCGTGCGAGGTGTTCAGGACTCGTGCGAGGTGTTCAGGATACACGCGGGGTTTTCAGGATTCGTGCGAGGTGTTCGGGACTCGTGCGAGCTGTACGGGACTCGTGCGAGGTGTTCGGGACACGTGCGAGGTGTTCGGGACTCGTGCGAGGTGTACGGGACTCGTGCGAGGTGTACGGGACTCGTGCGAGGTGTACGGGACTCGTGCGAGGTGTTCGGGATTCGTGCAAGGTGTTCGGGACCCGTGTGAGGTGTTCGGGACACGTGCGAGGTGTTCGGGACTCGTGCGAGGTGTTCGGGACACGTGCGAAGTGTTCGGGACACGTGCGAGGTGTTCGGG
The DNA here is from genome assembly GCA_006937955.1 of Pachypanchax playfairii. Classification (NCBI taxonomy): domain Eukaryota; kingdom Metazoa; phylum Chordata; class Actinopteri; order Cyprinodontiformes; family Aplocheilidae; genus Pachypanchax; species Pachypanchax playfairii. The sequence continues at coordinate 2,973,380 of SSNP01000036.1, forward strand.
ACTCGTGCGAGGCGTTCATGACTCGTGCGAGGTGTTCAGGATACACGCGGGGTTTTCGGGACTCGTGCGAGGTGTACGGGACTCGTGCGAGGTGTTCGGGACACGTGCGAGGTGTTCGGGACTCGTGCGAGGTGTACGGGACTCGTGCGAGGTGTTCAGGACTCGTGCGAGGTGCTCGGGACTCGTGCGAGGTGTTCAGGACTCGTGCGAGGTGTTCAGGACTCGTGCGAGGTGTTCAGGATACACGCGGGGTTTTCAGGATTCGTGCGAGGTGTTCGGGACTCGTGCGAGCTGTACGGGACTCGTGCGAGGTGTTCGGGACACGTGCGAGGTGTTCGGGACTCGTGCGAGGTGTTCGGGACTCGTGCGAGGTGTTCGGGACTCGTGCGAGGTGTTCGGGACACATGCGAGGTGTTCGGGACTCGTGCGAGGCGTTCATGACTCGTGCGAGGTGTTCATGACACGCGCAGAGTTTTCAGGATACACGCGGGGTTTTCAGGATTCGTGCGAGGTGTTCAGGACTCGTGCGAGGTGCTCGGGACACGTGTGAGGTGTTCAGGACTCGTGCGAGGTGCTCGGGACTCGTGCGAGGTGTTCAGGACTCGTGCGAGGTGCTCGGGACTCGTGCGAGGTGTTCGGGACTCGTGCGAGGTGCTCGGGACACGTGTGAGGTGTTCGGGACTCGTGCGAGGTGTACGGGACTCGTGCGAGGTGTTCGGGACTCGTGCGAGGTGTTCGGGACTCGTGTGAGGTGTTCGGGACACGTGCGAGGTGTTCAGGACTCGTGCGAGGTGCTCGGGACACGTGTGAGGTGTTCAGGACTCGTGCGAGGTGTTCGGGACTCGTGCGAGGTGTTCAGGACTCGTGCGGGGTGTTCGGGACTCGTGCGAGGTGTTCATGATACACGCGGGGTTTTCAGGATTCGTGCGAGGTGTTCGGGACTCGTGCGAGGTGTTCGGGATTCGTGCAAGGTGTTCGGGACTCGTGTGAGGTGTTCGGGACACGTGCGAGGTGTTCGGGACTCGTGCGAGGCGTTCATGACTCGTGCGAGGTGTTCAGGATACACGCGGGGTTTTCAGGACTCGTGCGAGGTGTTCAGGACTCGTGCGAGGTGTTCGGGACTCGTGCGAGGTGTTCAGGACTCGTGCGAGGTGCTCGGGACTCGTGCGAGGTGTTCGGGACACGTGCGAGGTGTTCGGGACTCGTGCGAGGTGTTCGGGACACGTGCGAGGTGTTCGGGACACGTGCGAGGTGTTCGGGACTCGTGCGAGGTGTTCAGGATACACGCGGGGTTTTCAGGATTCGTGCGAGGTGTTCGGGACTCGTGCGAGCTGTACGGGACTCGTGCGAGGTGTTCGGGACACGTGCGAGGTGTTCGGGACTCGTGCGAGGTGTACGGGACTCGTGCGAGGTGTTCGGGATTCGTGCAAGGTGTTCGGGACTCGTGTGAGGTGTTCGGGACACGTGCGAGGTGTTCAGGACTCGTGCGAGGTGTTCGGGACTCGTGCGAGGTGTTCAGGACTCGTGCGAGGTGTTCATGACTCGTGCGAGGTGTTCAGGATACACGCGGGGTTTTCAGGATTCGTGCGAGGTGTTCAGGACTCGTGCGAGGTGTTTGGGACACGTGCGAAGTGTTCGGGACTCGTGCAAGGCGTTTGGAACTCGTGCGAAGTGTTCGGGACCCGTGCGAGGTGTTCAGGACTCGTGCGAGGTGTTCGGGACTCGTGCGAGGCGTTCATGACTCGTGCGAGGTGTTCAGGATACACGCGGGGTTTTCAGGACTCGTGCGAGGTGTTCGGGACTCGTGCGAGGTGTTCGGGACCCGTGCGAGGTGTTCGGGACTCGTGCGAGGTGTTCGGGACTCGTGCGAGGTGTTCGGGACACGTGCGAAGTGTTCGGGACACGTGCGAGGTGTTCGGGACACGTGCGAGGTGTTCGGGACTCGTGCGAGGTGTTCGGGACACGTGCGAGGTGTTCAGGACTCGTGCGAGGTGTTCGGGACTCGTGCGAGGTGCTCGGGACTCGTGCGAGGTGTTCGGGACTCGTGCGAGGTGTTCGGGACACGTGCGAGGTGTTCGGGACACGTGCGAGGTGTTCGGGACTCGTGCGAGGTGTACGGGACTCGTGCGAGGTGTACGGGACTCGTGCGAGGTGTTCGGGACTCGTGCGAGGTGCTCGGGACACGTGTGAGGTGTTCAGGACTCGTGCGAGGTGCTCGGGACTCGTGCGAGGTGTTCGGGACTCGTGCGAGGTGCTCGGGACTCGTGCGAGGTGTTCAGGACTCGTGCGAGGTGCTCGGGACTCGTGCGAGGTGTTCAGGACTCGTGTGAGGACACATTAGATTAGACCAGACCAGTATCCATCAGTCCTCTGATGTCTTACACAAACACTGAAAACGTGGTGCTAATAAATTTGTTTAATGTTGTGCAGATTTATTCAGATCTTCATATAATTACGTGACAAATGTCATGTTAATATTTACACACAGATCAGAAGCTGAAACTACAGATTACTGATGAAAACACATTTTACAGCTTTTCTTTGGGTTTATGTAAATTCAAAATTATAAAAGTTATTTTTCCTTTTATCTTTGTAATAAATTCTTCAAGTGTCATTTATTTTAAAACTTTAAAACAGTTTTTAATATATTCCTTCACTTCCTCCAGATACACTGCTGGTTTCTCTTACACCAAAATCCCTTTAAACAACAATAATAGAATTAAACCAACAAAAAGACTCATACTGACATAAAACAAGACTTTTTTATAACTTTATAACTTCTAAAAGAAGAAAAAAAAGCTCTCGGACGTCACCTTAACGAATCAGTCATTGTTTGAGCTCAAACATCTGCTGTTATCTGTCAGAGATCATCGCTGTAAAACCACACAGCAGCTTTTATGCCAAAACATTTTCAGACCTGCATCATTTCCTGACAGGCGGCCGCTCATTTCTGTAAAACACGGTCATTGTTAACTGTTGGTTACTGTGTCGAGCATCATAACGCTACCTAAGCAGTAAATACGAAGTGGGAACCAGAGAAAAGTGTGACTTTATTTATGTTCCTTCTAAGAGCAGAAACCCTGATGAGATCTGATTACAGTCAGAACATTTTCACATCTGCAGCGTGAAGAAGGACGACTTGTTCCGCTCCAGGTAAAGTTTCAGCTGCCTGATTACTCCGATAAATAAAAGCTTTTATAAAAGCATTAAAGTATAAAGGAGTGTTGACTGTAAGAGTCAGTAAAACCAGATGAATAATCACCTCCAATCACTCAGGAAACAGATGTTTATTCTAATCATAATTAAACTGGTCACGCGTGAAGAAATCTTTTTTAAGCAGCAACAACTGATGCAGGAAATTTCATGAAAATTACAGAAAAAAAAATCTAGAAAAGCACTCAGAGAGCGCAGACCTGCACCGAGTGCCTCGACTCTACACACTGTTCCAGCCACATGCGCTGAAGATGGCTCCATCTACCAGAGTTAAAGAATCCACACGGTGATCTTGATCACCAACAAGATCTAATCAGCTGTTCTTTGACCCATTCTGATTATTTCCTAAAAATTCTTTGAAAATCCATCCACAACTTTTGGAGTTTTGTTGCTAACAGTCAGACAGACAAACCCAGATGAAAACAGGACGTCTTGTTGAAGGTAAAACGTGTTTAGTACCTCGCAGGAAGATGCTGCACGCTCGTCTCAGCACCGGTTAGAGGAACTTTATCACTCAAAACGTTGGACTGAAACAGCCGTTCTTCTGATTTACTGAACGTCTGGCAGCTGACTGACGCTTCATAAGACAACAACTCATCCTCAGATGAAGGTGAACTTCTAAAGTCTAAAAACAATCCTTCATGTTTTCCCTTTGGAAACCAACTGAATGTTGTTTCTCAGTATCTTAATTCCCTGGATGTTATTGATCTCAGTGCTGCGTTTTTACCCGATGAACAAATCCGACTGTTTCTGTTGTTCAAAGAGGCGAAACAGATGAGAAAGAACAAATCATCTCTGAATTTAAATGGTTAATGACGCATTGTTTCCAGAAGCAGAACATCTATTTGTGTTCTAGTTTTTATGTTTTATTCAGTCTAAAATACACAAAACGACTCCAGCAGAAGAGACAAACACAGAAAACAGTCCAAAAATTCACTAAAAACACTCAAGTCCTGTTTAATTCCATGGAAATAAAATCTAATGAATCATAGCAACAACTTTTAATGAAATCTAAAAGACTAAAATCAACTTAATTTGGATTTTGACCAAATAAAAACTCAAAACAAACAGCAGAAACATAATTGATTGTTTTTCTAACTGAATCAGTAACTTCCTGCCACCGTTTGCTGATGACATCATACGCGTTTCCTTATTTACCTTTATGTTGCACAGAACCAGCTGCTTTGTCTCCTTCCTGTTCCTTCTAGAACAGTTTATAAGATATTGATCGTTGTTGGTCTGGTTTGTATGTTCTCGCTCTCAGACACATCTGAGTTGGAGATCAGCTGCTGTGGATGAAAACCTCCCACCTCTGTATAAACCCAGTGAAACAGAAGATGGGATGTTGAAGCAGCAAAGCTTGGCTGCAGTAACTGCAGAGCCATCAAATTATCAGAAGAAGAAACGGGCGCTAAGTGGTGCAATTTATTCCCTCCTGTCACATTCATTTTAACACTATTCAGATTTTTTCTCATCCCTTGAGTGTTCATAATTGATTCAGTATTAAAAGCACAAATTTGTAAGTTAAGTGACACGAGACACTCGGCTCCTCACCTCAAGTTAACAAATAAAAATGTGAAAATAAACATCTGTCAGTTTAGATTTTTACACATTTGATTTGACTGAGATTAAACTTTCCACACCACTCTGCATTCAGTGTGTAAGGAAGTAACAGGTTAGAGGATTTAAAGTTAAAGGAAACATTCAAACACGACGTTAAACTGTAGCTGAAACTCAGATCAACAAATCTGAATAATGCAGCTCTATTAAAGATCCTAAAGATCATTAATGTCTTACAGAGATGAACTGAAGACAACAAGAACTTCTAGAGTCAAGAATCTTATTCAGAGTCTCTCCATCCGTCTGATTCTCACATCACTTCCTTTAAGACAACATACAGTCGTTCCTATAGTGTTGTGTGGCTGAGCTGCCTGTGGGTGTGAGTGTGTGTGTGGGTGTGATTAACAAACCTTCCAACAGGTGGATCAGCTCTGGAGCGGCAGGTGTGGCTCATTCTCCTCATCACCTGAGTTGAGATTTAAGGGGAGGATCAACACGAGACAGGCGCCAGATAGTTCTCTCTTCTCTTGTGGTAGAGTGGCTAATATTACTGACCTGATTCTTTCCCTGAAGACGAGCTCTATAAACGCTTGGTCTGTTTTTTCCTTTCCCCAGGAGCTTCACCCGGACCTGACGCCTTCCCGCAGATCCGTACCTCCTATCCTGGAGAGCAGCCGGTTCCACAGGCTCCCACGCCAAGCTTGGTTTCCCCGGACCTGCTCTCTGCCTGTCTCTTCCTCCCCGGAGCTGCACCTGCTGGACAACCACGGACTCAGAGCTGATCTGTTCACCCTCCAGCACCTGCACACCTCCATCCGGACCCACAGTCGTTCTCTCAGCCGCCCACCACTCCTCCTCTCACAACCACCATCAGCGCCATCAACGTAAGACCTCTCCTTATTCTCATGCTTGCTCCATCATCATATCCCCAGATCACTAACCTGTGTTCTCCGCACCTAGATACTCACGGTTCCATCCAGTGAGGCCCAGTTCCTGTTTCCGCCAGCTGCACAGGAATCTCGTGCCTGGCTGTGTACTTATCAGTTTTCATTAAACTCCTTAAAACTGTTTTGTTGTCTGGGGTTGTGCTTGTAAGAGGGTTCGCACAAAACACGGCCATGACAGAACTATCTGGCCACCAGAACCCTACGGCACAGCTCCAGGCCGCACTCTCCCAACAGGGTATCCTCCTGGGCAAGCATGAGAACTTCCTACAGGAGATGGCGCAACAACAGACCCACCTCATGGATAATATGGACAGACTCACCCGGCGGATCTCGGAGCTAACCGCGCACCTGGCGGACACCGACACTCGGATGACGGATCTCTCCTCGTCGGAACCCCAGGCCGCGTCTCCTCCAGTCGCACCTCCCGAGCCAGTCCATCGAGGGGTCTCTCCTCCAAACCCGCAGCCCTATGACGGAGATCTCCGTAAGTGTAAAGGATTTCTACTTCAATGTAACCTAGTGTTTAGCAGTTCTCCCCACTCTTTTGGCACAGACGCCAGCCGGATCTCTTTCCTGGTGGGCTGGCTGCGCGACAGAGCCCTCAGGTGGGCGGAGGCCTACCTCGACTCCAACCCCATCGAACACTCAGAATACGAGGAGTTTCTGGATGCTTTTAAGCAGACGTTCGACTCGGAGGAGACGGAAGAGGAGGCGATGGACCAGCTGCTCCGGATTCGTCAGGGGAAGCAGTCGGTGGCGGACTTTGCCATCGAGTTCCGCACCCTGGCTGCCCGAACGGCATGGAACGACTCTGCCCTACGGGGAGTTTTTAAGAACGCGATCACGGAGAAGATGCAGGATGAGCTCTCAGGTCGCGACTGCCCCGCTACCTTCAACCAGCTGGTCAAGCTAGCCATCCGGCTGGACAACCGGGCTCGGGAGAGACTTCGTTCCCGGGTCTCAGCCTCCTCCGTCCAGGAACGAGCAGCCTCTCCGCCGCCCAGACGGCGGCCGGTTCGTCTTCCCTCGCCCGAACCGATGCAGCTGGGACGGGCTCGTCTCAGCCAGGCTGAACGGAGGCGACGTCTCGCCGATGGGGTTTGTCTCTACTGTGCTTCTCCCACTCACATGATTAACAACTGCCAGCTAGCGTCAAACGAGAGCGCCCGCTAGTAAGGATGGGGGTCCTGGCGGGCGGAAAGTGCTCAAATCCCCGTTTGACTTTCCCCGTCTCGATTTTTAATAAGAACCAGGAGCCGTTCAAGTGTCTAGCACTGGTCGACTCCGGTTCGGAAAAGAACTTGATTCATCCTGATTTAGTTAAAAAGTGTCACCTATCTGTAACCCCACTGCCTGCGCCTCTTAGTGTGCGCGCTTTAGACGGAAGCCTAATGGCGTCTATTTCCCACTGTACTGACTCTGTTTCTCTTGTTGTCTCTGGTAATCACCGAGAAACCATTAAATTCTTCGTTTACCCCACCACGGAGGTGCCCATAGTCCTGGGATACCCGTGGCTGGTCCAACATAGTCCTCAAATAGACTGGGTCCATAACCGTATTCTTTCCTGGAGCCCGCACTGCCTGCAGCAGTGTTTACAGTCTGCACTTCCGGTGGGTGTTCCCGCTTCTTCGGCCCCACAGCAACCGCCAGACTTAACCAAGGTTCCCCCCGAATATCATGACCTAAGTGAGGTTTTCAACAAAGACCTGGCTCTCTCTCTCCCGCCGCACCGGCCGTATGATTGCTGTATCGATCTGCTGCCCGGTGCACCTCTCCCGGCGGGCCGTTTGTTCAATCTTTCCCGGGCCGAGAGAGAAGCCATGGAATCATACATCAAGGACTCTCTAAAGGCTGGAATCATCCGCCCTTCATCATCTCCCCTTGGAGCCGGTTTCTTCTTCGTGGCAAAGAAAGACGGCACACTCCGTCCCTGCATCGACTACAGAGGTTTAAATCACATCACAGTTAAAAACAAGTATTCACTCCCGTTACTCTCGTCCGCTTTCGAGCCTGTCCAAAAAGCAACCATATTCACTAAACTCGACCTCAGGAATGCTTATCACCTCGTCCGCATCCGGGCAGGTGATGAGTGGAAGACAGCGTTCAAGACCCACATAGGCCACTATGAATATTCCGTCATGCCCTTTGGACTCACTAACGCACCAGCAGTTTTTCAGAATCTCATAAACGATGTTCTTCGAGACTTCCTTCACCAGTTTGTTTTTGTCTATCTAGACGATATACTCATCTTTTCTTCAGACCCCCAGGAACATCAAAGACACGTCCGGCTGGTCCTCCAACGGCTCCTGGAGAACCGGCTCTACATAAAGGCCGAGAAATGTGAGTTCCACACACCATCAATAACCTTTCTCGGCTTTATTTTAGAGGGTGGACAGATCAGACCGGACCCCGCCAAGACCAAAGCAGTGGAGGAGTGGCCAGTGCCCGCCTGCCGGAAGCAGCTGCAGCGGTTCCTGGGATTCTCGAACTTTTACCGTAGGTTCATCCGCGGCTTTAGTCTCATTGTGGGACCCCTTACGGCCTTGACATCTCCCAAGGTGCCGTTCCACTGGGGCCCGGAGGCTGAAGCCGCCTTCAGGAACCTGCAGCAGCGCTTCACGGCAGCACCCATCCTCATCCACCCGGACCCCGGCGCTCAGTTCACCCTGGAGGTGGACGCTTCTGAGGAGGGTGTGGGAGCGGTCCTGTCCCAGCGCTCGGCGGCGGACAACAAGCTCCATCCCTGCGCTTTCTTCTCCAAGCGCTTTACGCCGGCCGAGCGCAACTACAACATCGGGGACAGGGAGCTCCTAGCCATCAAGCTAGCGCTGGAGGAATGGAGGCACTGGCTCGAAGGTACACAACTTCCCATCATAATCTGGACTGATCATAAAAACCTTGTTTACCTGCAATCTGCCAAGCGGCTCAACCCCCGCCAGTTCCGCTGGTCCCTGTTTTTCTCCAGGTTCCACCTCTCCATCTCCTACCGACCGGGGTCCAAGAACCAGAAGCCGGACGCGCTCTCCCGCCTTCACCAGCCCGAGCTCCCGGAGGAGCGGACGGACACCATTCTACCTGGGTCCTGCTTCGTCCGCTCACTCACCTGGGATATCGAGGGGCTGATCCGGCGAGCGCAGGAGGCGGAGCCAGACCCTGGAGGAGGACCTCCCAACCGGCTCTATGTCCCCTCCTCTGTCCGGGCGCAGGTGATCCGCTGGGGGCACAACACCAGGTTCTCCTGCCATCCTGGCACCAGTCGAACCATCGCCCTTTTACAAAGGTATTTCTGGTGGCCAGCCATCCACAAAGATGTAGGAGAATTTGTTTCTGCTTGTTGTGTGTGTGCCCGCAGCAAGCCGTCCCATCGGCCTCCAGCTGGACTCCTGCAGCCGCTTCCCGTGCCATCCAGACCCTGGTCCCACATCGCCCTGGACTTTGTCACCGGCCTCCCGGCCTCCAAAGGCAAGTCCGTCATTCTCACTATCATTGACCGTTTTTCTAAATCCTGCCACCTCATCGCTCTTCCCAAGCTCCCGTCAGCCCCTGAGACCGCCCGCCTCCTGTTCCGCCATGTGTTCCGTCTACATGGCATCCCGACGGAGGTCCTTTCGGATCGGGGCACCCAGTTCACTGCCAGGGTCTGGAGAGAGTTCTGTGGGATGCTGGGAGCCACGCCCCGTTTCACATCTGGGTTCCATCCGCAGACAAATGGGCAGTGTGAGCGGCTCAACCAGGAGATGGAAAGTATGCTGCGCTGTGTGTGCGACGAAAATCCAGCCACATGGTGTCAGCATCTCTCCTGGGTTGAGTACGCGCACAACGCGCACATTTCGTCTGCCACGGGGCTCTCACCCTTCGAGTGCTCCCTCGGCTACCAGCCCACACTCATCCCTTCCTCCTGCCCAGAGCCGGTCATCCCCACGGTCCGCACCCACATCCGCCAGATCCGCCGCATCTGGGCCTGTACCAAGCGTGCGCTGGAGCGCACGGCGGCGAAGACGAAGGCGGGTGCGGACCGCAGACGCATCCCGGCTCCTACCTACTCCCCGGGACAAAAGGTCTGGCTCGCCTCAAAGGACTTCCCACTCAAGGCCTCTACCCGGAAGCTCTCCCCACGGTTCTTGGGCCCCTTCACCGTGGAGGCCGTCCCCAGTCCAGCGACCGTCAGACTCCAGCTCCCGTCCCACCTCCGTGTCCACCCCATTTTTCACGTGTCCAAAGTAAAGCCTGTGGTTACCAGTCCTCTCTGCCCTCCACCACCTTCCCCCCCGCCCGCCCGTATGATTGACGGCCACCCGGCCTTCACGGCCCGGCGGATTGTGGCCGTCCGACCTCGGGGGCGGGGCTTCCAATATCTGGTGGACTGGGAGGGTTATGGCCCGGAGGACCGCTCATGGGTCCCCCGGTCCTTCATCTTGGACCCCTCCCTCATTGAGGACTTTGAAGCGTCCTCCGCCTCATCGTCCTCTTCCCTCCCATCTTCGTCGGCTCGACCGCCTGGAGGCGGTCGTTAGGGGGGGGGGTACTGTTGTGTGGCTGAGCTGCCTGTGGGTGTGAGTGTGTGTGTGGGTGTGATTAACAAACCTTCCAACAGGTGGATCAGCTCTGGAGCGGCAGGTGTGGCTCATTCTCCTCATCACCTGAGTTGAGATTTAAGGGGAGGATCAACACGAGACAGGCGCCAGATAGTTCTCTCTTCTCTTGTGGTAGAGTGGCTAATATTACTGACCTGATTCTTTCCCTGAAGACGAGCTCTATAAACGCTTGGTCTGTTTTTTCCTTTCCCCAGGAGCTTCACCCGGACCTGACGCCTTCCCGCAGATCCGTACCTCCTATCCTGGAGAGCAGCCGGTTCCACAGGCTCCCACGCCAAGCTTGGTTTCCCCGGACCTGCTCTCTGCCTGTCTCTTCCTCCCCGGAGCTGCACCTGCTGGACAACCACGGACTCAGAGCTGATCTGTTCACCCTCCAGCACCTGCACACCTCCATCCGGACCCACAGTCGTTCTCTCAGCCGCCCACCACTCCTCCTCTCACAACCACCATCAGCGCCATCAACGTAAGACCTCTCCTTATTCTCATGCTTGCTCCATCATCATATCCCCAGATCACTAACCTGTGTTCTCCGCACCTAGATACTCACGGTTCCATCCAGTGAGGCCCAGTTCCTGTTTCCGCCAGCTGCACAGGAATCTCGTGCCTGGCTGTGTACTTATCAGTTTTCATTAAACTCCTTAAAACTGTTTTGTTGTCTGGGGTTGTGCTTGTAAGAGGGTTCGCACAAAACACGGCCATGACATATAGATAAAAATGTGCAAAACAACTACAAACATTAAACCCAGTAGAGATTTAATGACAGAAAAACAAAACACCCCTAAAGAGGTCATTTCATACAAATCTCATGACTTTGTGATTATTTCTTAAGTATTAACCAGTAATATGAAACATTTTATATCTAAAAAAAACATCAGGAAACACTGATTAACAGACCTTTCAATCTGTCTGCGTTAAAATTCGGCTCCTTCTGTCAGGCCTCGAGCAACATCTCGTTCATATTCATTATTCTAATTTGCTGGACTCTGATTGGTTAACAAACTAGCTTATCAGAGCAAGGTATACTGTTTTCTGCCCCGCTGTGCATGGTAACGTCACGTCAGACGTCGTGTCTTCCTGTTTGTTACGTCTTATGCTAACAGCTTTTAGCCAGCAGCATGCTAGGCGTGGTTTCAACTGCAGGAGCTGATGAATACTAACGAACAAAGGAGTTGTGATGAAACAGATACAGGCCGTTAGAACTCGGGAGAACTCGGGTTTTATCACCACCTGCGTAGTTTGAGAGATAAAAACTGAAAGAGAAGTTGTTGACCTGTTTTCACCCACTATGAAGGTAAGAACACCTGTGGAGCTAAAATATTCAACAGAAACCTCAGAAAAACTGTTTTTAATGGAAGGACCTCTTTAGAACTAAAGTATATAGTCAACCATCTGAACACAAACTTTTCTGAACATGAAGATCATTCAAGGATCCAAGATACAAGTTCTTCTGGGTCAGCACACAAGCTAACCCACCTAATGTGGAGATGGAGGCGCTCAGGCCCAGAACCATCACTCATCTGCTACATCTCCTCAGAGGAAGAGTGTTCATCATTATTAATTCAAAATAAAAGTCTTTTAAAAGTAGGAAAATGTATGATTTATGCCAAAAACAACAGAAAATTAAAGATTTGTTTAAATACAGACTTCGGAACAAATGAGTTTTCTAAAACTTTCTGCCTGTTTTAAGGAATTCAGTTTGTTGTCTAACTTTTATCATTGAACATATTTTAGTAATTTTATGTAAATGCACTTTTTATTGTCTGAGATCATCGTTTGTAAGAAAGAAACAAAAATACAGACAGAATTTTAAAAAGCTGACTCATGATGACGCTCCTGTTAAAAAGAAAACATGCCTTCCTTCGTATCATTCTGTTAATAATAGTGACCGTGCAACATGGTTGCATTAGTGGTTGAAGTCTGATTTCAGGTTGTGCATTAGCGGCTCTCTGCAGAGTAACAGCTTTCAGCCACATTAATGAGTGTGACACAAATAACTGGAAGTCAGCCATTAGTATTACGAGTCACTGATGAGTAAAATCTGTTTTAATGCAGCTCCTTTGTGTGAGAGAAGAAATCTCCTTCATAACAGAAACATACAAGTCAACAACATAATTATTGTTTAATGAGATCTGTGAAGCAACACGTGTTCTTTAGGAACGAGACATTTCACATGTAGGTTTTAATTACAATATCAGACTCTGTTTCCAGGAGCCATTAAGTTCAACGTAAACTCTCCTGATCTTCATCTTTATCCCTGATAAACGCGTTTCAGCACTTTAAGGATTTATAATGAAATATTTACAGGCTGCTGCGCAAACTGAACAAAAACTGAGAGCAACAGTCTGAAAAGACTTTAAAATACTCGAATAATCTCCAGAGACGAACATTTAGAATCAGAACAAAACAAATCTAAAAAGCTTTGAAGCCGTTAACGGTTAAAAAACAAACTTCCATCCAATCAGATGCTCCATAAAACATTTGGTTCTGCTGAGACCTGGTTCAGAACCGTTCCACTCAGGTTAATGAGATCCGTCTGACCCTAAAATTCAACGTATTTGTGTCTTTATAAGAAGAAGTGACGTATTTCGATATGGCTGGTGAGCTGAAGGAGCTGAAACTTCCTCCTGAACCAGCTGGTTCAGTCATGAACTGCAGCTCGGGTCCGTTTTACAACTAGATTTAAATAGAACTGAACGGATTTCAGCAGCTGATGCTGAACATTTGATAAAAATCAGGACAGCTGATGTTGAGAAACTTCACAGACTTCTTGTTTGGGTTTTGTTGGACATTTGGACACTTATAAATAACATTAAACGTAAACATTATTTATAATTTGATGGTTCTATTTTCCTTTTCAACCCCTGACTCAGAAACTGGATTAAAGTTGGTGTTGGTTTTTGGAGCTTGGTGTTTTTTAACAATTTGTTAGTTGGAGATAAAAGTAGGATGACAGCCTTGACTCAGCTGTCGCACCGATGTGACACGATGCTACAGGTGGTTTCCAGGTCATGTTTAGGTATCAGAACATTTCTTTTCTTCAGCGGGTGAATGTGAAGCAGAGCAGGTCAAAGTGTGACTGAAGACGAGGCAGACCCTCTTCTTCACAACATCAACACATCATTTGGATGTAAAGACAGTTTCATCAGAACGTTTAGAGATAAAAGTATAAGTTCACTTACCTTTGTGCTCTCAGCTTATCCAAACCAAAGTCATTGCCTCTGTGACGTCATGGCTGAAGGTTTGTGCAGTCCTTGAAGTTTGGGCAGCAAGCTGTGAAATGAGAGTAAACAGCAGTTAAATCATTTAAAGCTTATTTAATTTGTACCGTGTCAACACATCAACAAAAACAGGCTTTGAGACAAAGTTAGGATGCTGCTGAAAAGAACATGCAACATGGCTGCCAGCACTCCTTCCTGTTAAAGTTTCACAACCATCTAAACAATCAGCAGATTATAAAGATTAAAATCTGACCAGAAATGGTCTTTCCTTCGTTTAGATGGATCCTTACTGACAATAACATCCACATGAAGACATTTAGACTGGATCAATCAGAAAGTGGGTTTCTTCAGCAGGTCTAAGCTCTGGAGTGTTTCAGACCTGCAGCGTTTAGTCCATTTAAACCTATAACTCATGTTTCCTCTCCTGAGGAATTCGTTTCTGCAGAAGAACATGGTAATCCCTGTAGTTTTTAAGTTACCGTACCAAGACCCTGGTCTTAATGTGGTTCAGACTCCAGAGAGTTTATTTACACTGAATGTGAGTCAACCTCAATCCAACATGACTACCAGGTGTATGCTGCAGATCAGACGTCTAAAAGCAGCAGAAAGTACAAACATTCAACACGCTGCTTGTGCTCAGACACATGAGGAAGAAGGGACTCTTACGGGGTTTTACTTGCACTTTTCTGTGTGTGAAAAAACCCCAAACCACCAGAAAGAGCTGCAAGTGAAAAATCTCTCCATCTGATTCAGACCCGAGTGAACAAATTAGTGTAAAAACGTTCTAAAATGTTCTCATTCATCCAGGCCATAACAATTCAAGCAGGCTCATTAACTTCATCGGTGTCGTCATCATACTCATAAAGCTCCACAAATCAGAAGCAAAACGTCTTCAAGAACCAAGGAACACGTCCACTTTCATTTTATAAACCTCCTGAGGTCTAAATGAGAGCGTCCTAAAAGTCTAAAGGTCCCTGCAACATCCTGTTTCTAGATTAAGGTGATAAAAGTCTGTTTTCCTGGATAAACTCTGCGTTTTATATGAAACCTGGTTTGTATCACTGCGTGTTCATTTCATGTTACTGTGCGACACGTGAAAGTATTGTCTGAACCAGCAGTGAGACACCTGCTGGGTCTGAATGCTGTACCACTCAGCGGGGGGGCATGTAAGCCTGTAATCAGGAAATGCTTATTTCTGTGTGTTTAGGCTGCATTCAAAACATCAGGTGATGGAGAAACTTCTGTCCTGTTCTCAGGTTCAGAAACAAACTCAATTACCAGATGATCTAACAGAGATACACAGATTATTATAGATACATTATATACAGTCTGTGAGTTAAAAAACTACCGCAGACCACCGACTACAGCGAGCACCTTTTTGTTGACGTTAGATCAGTCCGTAGGAGATAGTGAGGAGAAAATGGAAGAAAGAAAAATGAGGGAGGAAGGTAAAGAAATGGAGAGAGAGAGAGAGAGAGAGAGAGAGAGAGAGAGAGAGAGAGAGAGCATTTACAAAAAGAAAAGACACAGAAAGAGTGAGACGTGCTGGAGCGAAGCGGGTCTTTATTTACACTGCAGGATTTATGGCGTCCTGCATATGCTGTGTGGCACGGGAGCCGTAGCCTCCTGGCCAAAGGAAGCAACATCATTTCAAGCTCGAGTGCCCGCTGCGCCGTCAAGTGTGCTGCCAAAAAGTGCACGGCTGCAGAATATCAACAAAATCCCCTGACCTTTTCCTCAACGAAGCGCTGTGTTGGTCTGAGCCGCAGCACAGAAAGGCCTCGGTCTCCTCCGCTGAGCTGAAACGCTCGCAGACACACCACACGCCTTACCGCTTCTTTACACAGTGTGTTTTCAGGAGCAGAGATTTAATCCATCACAGAGAGATTCCCATGTTGTGAACGCAGATATGATGATACAAAGAGTGTCTTCACAATATCAAATCAGTTTAAAGATCTGTAATGTGACAATAATCAGCTGGATTGTTAACAGGAAGCTGAATACGTCTGACTTTAAAGATAAAACACACAATGATGCTCCTCATCACAAATATTCACACAAGCATGAAACACCTAAAATTATCAGGCAGAAGAATCTAGAAAATGACTTCATATTAAAAGGTATGTGATCAGTTAGAGAGCTTCCGACCCACTGAAAGACTCAGAACTGTTCCCGAGTCTCTCCTGGTCACTCACGTGTCTTTACGAGTCAAACAGGAAATGATATGAGCAGAGAATCAGAGGAAATCCCCAGACCACCTCAATCAGACTCCTAAAAACCTGAAATTGTCAAATCCCGGTAGACACCAGGATCCTGGCGCATCTGGGGGATCTAAACATCTTCATCTCCATTCAGCCCAGTTTGAATGGGGGGGGGGTCCTGCTGAGTTCTGCTGGGAGATGTTTACAGGATGAATCCACTCGTCCCATCTCATGTATTTGTTCTACGTGACGGTGAACATGATTTATTTAAACGAAGCCACGCAGCAGCTTGAAGCCGGTAAATAATTAAATAATGAAGTGAACTGAAATAACGACAGAACATCAATCCTTTCTGGATCCCTGATGGAAGATTCAAGACAGTTTTATCTCTAAACAAACAAAAGCAACAACTTCTAATAACGTGTCCTCCAGCAAAAACAATGCACACGCACGCGCGTGGAATAGAAGCAGGATCGAATGGTCTTTATTCTGTCTGTGTTTTATTCTACTGTGTCTTCAGGTGAGAACTGATACCTGAAACATGTTCAGGTAAACATGTTTTCATCACTCAGACAGACAGAGCTGAGCTGCAGTGGGAGAACATAAAGGAAGCTGTTAGGTTGTTCCTGAAGTTTCAGACTGGGATCCGACTTGTGATGAAATGCTGTTATTTTAATAATTACACCGAGATGGCATCCAGAGACCAGCTGGGAGTCTTGTTGCTTCTGTTTTTAGATGTTTTCTTTGTCCTTTATGGATCTTTTTGTTTTCATTTGAACCAGTTTCAGCTTGTTTATGTTTACACACGTGTTCAGCTTCTCTGTTTGTCTACAGAATGATAACTTAAGATTGCTGCGTTCATATTTTCTTGTTTGGTTAAACTGAGTGATCTGCAGCTTCTGTTTAAAGCCTCGGTCACAATGACCCGCAGGAACCATTAGTTTGTACGAATCTCCTGTTTTCCTACAAAATCTGGAGTTTGTGAACATTCGGCTCTGTTTCCTACAGGAAGTTGTTACGGCTGCCATGTGAGTAACTTGATGAATTCTTGTGAATATGATGTGATTTTCGGTTGAACGCTGTCTGAAGAGTTTCTGCAGCATTTTTTAGGGTGTGTCGGAACCTCTCTGGTCTTACAAAAATAATTACAAAGAAAATTCTCTGTGTTGACCATCACATCTCTTCTGATATTATGGCTGCACAGTAGCGCAGTTGGTACATGTGTGGGTTTTCTGCCCTGCGATGGTAACCTGTCCAGGGTGTCCCCCGTCTCTCGCCCAAAGACAGCTGGAGACAGACACCAGCTCCCTGCGACCCTGAACAGGAAGAAGCAGGTTTAGAAGATGGATGGAATCTTCTAATATTCAAGATGACAATGATACAGAGAGACTCCAGCTGCAGCGGCCAGAGAAGATTTACCAGCATCATGAAAAATAAAAAGTGTCTGGAAACAACAGCTCTATTCTATGTCTTTGTACAAACACACAATCCTCCACTGATTTAAAAGTAATAAAAAGGTGAACAATGCTTGATCATCATGCAGATATTGTTTAAACAACTGTCATTAATAATAATAATAAAATGTCTTTAACTTCAAAAGTCCATGATTCCAATAAAAACATCTGCTAACAACATGCTAACTGTCTGTAGCATTTAGCTTGAGAAGATGATTAAATATGTATCAAACTAAAGTTTTACCTAAGATTTTTTTTAGATTTTTTTTGTCAGACTGAAGCAACATGTTGCACATTATCATCATCAGCTGTTTATTGTGTAAGAAAAACCGTCAACGTTGTTCTGGTAAGTATGTTTGCATCTCTGACACTGCTCTGAATCATTAATATATACACTGACTTGTGCGTGTCTTTTACTTTGAAATAACTTTTTCAATGTTTGTTTAATTATTAAAAAAAATGCTAAAAGCGAAGAGGATAAACTTCAGGATTTATTAAAGAGACATTGTACAATAGACTCCTGAGTGTCTTTCATGTTTCTGGTGGTCAGATTTAATTTGTGAACTTGTGTTTCCAACAGAAAACTTTACATGTTGAACTCTCTGACCTGTGTAAACAGACACGTGTCAAGCGCAATGCGCCAGTGACCTTTATTCTGCTCCATTAACATCAGAACCACCTCCATCCAGGTTAAATGCTCCTCTGCTGTGGCTCAAAGTTTTTTGAAAGTCACGCTTAGAGAACTCGCTTGGAGACGACTGAGAGAGTTAAGAGGCCGTGATAACAGCATTACATCGTTCATCGCCAACACAAACAACGTGCTTCCTCATGCAGACATGTGCAAGCCCCTGGGAAACTGGCTTGGCAGGATTCTCTTTGTTCGGGGGGTAAACCAGCGAGCGCAGGGTTCACGGAGAAGGTTCAGTGGTGAGAAACCTAATCAAGATTAATGCCAGAACCCGTGAGTGAGCGGGTCCACGGTGAGAGATCGTCTGCTGGCAGGTCTGTTTCAAGCTTGTTAACGACATCCTGTTGTCCTTGAAGCAAATAATTCTTCACCATGTTGCTGCAGCTGGATGAAGACGGGAACCTTCTAATAAAGATTAACAATCAGCACTTTCTCAGTTTCACTGCTGTATTTCATGCAAATCTGCTTTTTAAGTCAGAGTTTCCCTTCATGCTGCCTTTTCTTCAGTTGATCTACTTTGTTTGACGTGTTGTGCATTTCTCATTATTCTTGATTCTGTTTTAATGAATTGCATCTTATTTTGTTTGCCTGTTTTCTGACCTTCTTACTCATTTAAACAGGGGTGTGCACTGAATTGATGGGTTGCCGTGAGTGGATTTCCTGGTAAAAATTAAGGCAAGGACAGAGGTATGTTGATAGAAAAATAGATTAAGTGGTAGTACGAGAAAAGAGGAAAGCAGCCTGAGCAATTTGGATGAGGGAATTAAGAAAAACGACGAGTGAGTGCTGTTCAACCTCCAAATAAGAAGAAATACTTCTCTCCACTCATTTCCATGCTTTCTGCAATGAAACGTCTTCCACCAAATGACTCTAAATCTTAATGCAGAATAGAAATGATAGAGCAGAAAAAACACAAGTGGAGAGCAGTAATGTGGCGCTGGAGTGTTGAATATATCGAGGTAATAATTCAGACTGCAGTCTGCTCGTGTAAATTGAAACTCTGGAAATCTCTAATAAGTTCTCTCTCTTCCTGTCTGCCGTTACCTCTGAGAGTCTTTCCAGGTACAGTGAAGTGAATTGGCTGAGAGCAGAACGAAAGATGGCAACGAATACTGGAAGAGAGAAGAAAAGGAAAATGAAAAGGAGAAAAAACAGGAAATAGCTGCATAAAGGAGTTTCTAAATTGCGTATTAAAAAGAGGAGAGAATTTCTTTTACTGTGAAGAAGTTTGTTAAAATGAAACTTATAAAAAAAACTTGGAAACAGATATGCAATTAAGTTCCAATTTAAATGGCGTTTCCCAGTTTCATAATGAAATATGATCAATTTCAGCCATCTGTGTATTAATTTAGGAGAAAAATCAAATACCTTAATATTCTGATCGAACGTGTTCTTATGCTCAGTCTTTTTATATTGATGCTTCTGTGATTTTTGAATAAAGTTTTTTTTAACGTTGATTTGACTTTAAAAAGCTAGTTTTATGTTTGAAACATTAAATAAAAGCTTTACAATCAGAACATGTTACCCTGAACAGTTGTAACAATAAGAGCATCAAGTTAATAATGAATCACCAAGTCATCAGCAGAAGTTTGTTTTACTTAGATGTCAATAATTTTTTGTTTCATCCACTTAGTAAACATCAAATCATCCAAAAAGGAGCATGTAGGAACAGAGAGGACTAAGAACGGACTCCTGTGGAACTCCACAAGTAATGCTGATTCAAATTTACGAAAAGAAACTGAAACGTGTCACCAAAAAGAAAAGAAGGAAGCCAAGTTACAACAGTACCCCTTTAACCCCCAAAAATGTACAGACTACCAGAGTTAGGTAGTAGAGATTTATTCCATCTTTAAGTTGTTATAAAATAAAATGTCTGACATCACAGAACCTAATGTTGTCTGTTCTGGTTGGTATTTTGGGGCTTTTGCTACATAAACCCACTTGGTCAGGTTCAAATTATAAAATTAAGCTATAAATCAAGTTATAATTTTATATTGTGCAAAACAGAAAAAGTTGTACTTGTTTTGTAGTTTAAAAAATGAACCATACATTAAGTCGTAAGGATTCTTCTTTGTGCTGGTGACAGATTTAGAGTAAAAAAAGCCTAAAACTGCTGTGATAAATAACGTCTGCAGCAGTGAGTCATATGAGCTGCAGGATAAATATATTTTGGACCTGTTTAAGGTCTCCCACTGCTCGTCCTTGTTGAAGTACTGATGTAGTGATTTCTATCCCTTCAAAAGGCAGCAGCGTAAGAAGTATGGGGATTTTCTCAGGGTCTAAACAGGGTCTTAGTTTCTGATTTTCCAGGACTTCACTGTACTGGTGGTTCTGCAACACAGCATGCCATCACTAGTAACCAGGTGCAATAATCCACTTTAACTGAGCTCATTGTGTTAAAGCATAGAAAGCCCCTTTACAGCATGTCACCAGGGCAAAGGACCCCCTTTGGTTCTATTTTTACTCACCAACAGAAGAGGACACTCTGCAGCTGTGGATGTCTGCAAACCTGCTCGACACATTATAAAGACTTTCAACCCAAAAACAACTGGATACAAGACAAATCCTCTGCCTCCATCATCAATGAGTAAAGGTGAAACTCAAATTTCTCACACATATCAGACTCAATGAATTCTGTGTTTTAATGTTTTAATCCTATTTATTCACCTTAAATGTGTCTAACTATAGAGTAGATGGAAAAAAGAACAATTCAGAGGGAAAATACATATTTAATGACCATCACACAACTATAACAAAGTTCTGTGGTTCAATGGAACAGTCATGTAAAGAACGTCTGATTTGGAACATCAAACAACAAAATCTTGCCTAAATTCATGTCTCGTTTCAGATGGTTTGTTTTCACATCAGCTCACACTAGCTTGTTTCTGTTGTCATGTGATTTTTTTGGACTGTAATTGGTTGTCACATATACTGTTGCGGTTCCAGTCAACCGTTTGCTGATAGAGCTCAGATTCATAGAAACATGGAGGTTTGTTCTGCTCTCTACTCAACGCAAAGGGTTGAATTCCTTTATTTTTGAAGACCTCTGTCCAGCTGCCCAGAACATGGATCATGTCCAATTAAAACTTAATCTCGTTTCTTTTCAGTGGAAGAAGAAAAACTTGCTTTGTCCTCTTTTTAAAAATCTAAACTCTATTTATTTGTATTGACTGGCTCAATAAATGAGTCAGCACACAGTTTATTTTTAATATAGCTGTGATGATAATAAAAAGCACCTGAATTAAAAAGACTGGCAGGTAGTTGGTCACAAACATCATTCAGATTTATTGCTGTTTAATTTCAATGACACAAATTATCAGAATCATATATTAAACGTCTGTGCCAACACGAATCAAGATTAATGTCTTATGAACAAATGCTGAAATGTGCTTTCGGATGTTTACAAACATTCGTTTCACTTTTGGCTCCAAGTGAACAATTTATCACAAACCAATATGCCGGGGATTACTGAGCGAGCGCACGGCTGGATTCTGACAGGAAAAAGGACACTATGTCTGTGGAGTATGTGCGGAATATATTTAAAGTAGATTGCATTGTCACCAACTATATTAGAGTCACATATGGTTAGAAATATTAACATTAATATCCATTAGTTGCTAAATGTATTTCCTCCCCATGATCTGAACCAATACAGAGTAAATAATTCATTATGTTTGTATGTAGATAGTAGAGAAATATTTGGTTTGATCAAACAAGATATTCAACATGGTTGTTATTTATGTTTTATATAAATACACAGCATCTGAGGAATTGGTTTGTTTTTAACCACCATGAAACATGAAATTCCCAGGAAGTATTAGTCATTAGCATGTTAGTCAACAGAAGTGCTAAATATAATTAAAACAAAAGGTCAGAAATGAGTCTGAACATCGAGCAACGGAGCATTAAAAAGAAAACATTCTTATCAAGTAGCGACGCAGGAAAGTCGGTCAGGTTTTATATCTGGGTCAAAAGTGAAATCAATCAGAGCCGGATCAAAATTTTATGGGGCCCATGAGCAGACCTTGATTTGGGGTCCCTGCTCCCACCACCTGCTTCAGCTCCACCATTTCTATAGATTATTAACTTCATTAGCTTCTGAGCTTTATTCATCTGACACTCGCTCCAAACACGAAGGAAAACCAACTTATACAGAGAAAACAAAAACAGGACAAAACTAAAAAAAGACGAGCTGCAGAAGATTAAAGTTTTATTCTGAAATTATGTTTGATGTCAGTATTCTGTCCTGTATTTATAGTTTAATCAAACTAGATCAAACCAGTTAGTCTGTGGAACATCTTTAAACTGTTGGAGGATCTGAGCTAAAATGATCGTAGATCAATTACAGAAAATTTTTCTGCTACCTCACAAGCTCCTCTTTCCCCTGAACTGAAGATTGTATTGATCCAACAGCACAAAGCAAACACAAGCCGAAAGCCTGCAAACATTAATCTAACGCTCTAAAGTCTCAGTGTGTGTTTGTCTAAAAACGTAACTGTTTGTTTCTTTAACGAACGGACTGAAACGATGTTTCAGATTTCTTTGTTCCGGCCTATTTTTACTCTTTAATGCTGCTGGATCGGAGCAGAAACAACATCCAACACAAAAAACATCTTGTTTATAAAAAGCAGGAACACAAAGATTTAGTTACTCTGGATCAGGATCAGTCTGAAATCCCATGAACCTTTTATTAAATGTTATTTTATTCAAATTAAAGTCAAATTTAGCTTTATCCGGTGAGACCTGAGTCCTGTTTACCTGTTTTGCAGAGGCCGTATCTTAAGAAAATTAAGCTCAGAATTGCATTTCTGAGTGTTTCTATATTTTAATTGCTGTGAATCAGAAGCAGATAATGAAATGCATAAAAAAAAGAGAGTGTTTTTGATGTAGAAAAGGCACTGGGCGGGGCCACAAGCTCCTGCTCCGCTAGCTTACGGCTAACGGTAGAGCTAACATAAATAGAGAACAGAAGAAAACAATGTGAGTTTATATTAGAAATAAACAGGAAATGCTTATTTCAGTTAACAGGAAGTATTTTATTCCTGAACAGAACTACACACCAGACATCTATTGGTTAGTGTGTAGTTAAAGAGTCCCTTCCGTTAAAAACGATTTTTCTGAGGTTTCTGTTGAATATTTTAGCTCTTACCTTCATAGTGGGTGAAAACAGGTCAACAACTTATCTTTCAGTTTTTATCTCTCAAACTACGCAGGTGGCGTTAAAATCCGAGTTTGAACGGCCGGTACTTGTTTCGTCACAACTCCTTTGTTCGTTAGTATTCATCAGCTCCCGCAGTTGAAACCACACCTAGCATGCTGCTGGCTAAAAGCTGTTAGCATAAGACGTATCAAACAGGAAGAGACTACGTCTGCTGTTGCCATGCGCAGCGAGGCAGGAAACAGTATACCTTGCTCTGATAGTCTAGTTTGTTAGCCAATCTGAGTCCAGCAAATTAGCATAATGAAAATTAATTAGTTTTGGCCCGAAGCCTGAAGAATCTTCACGCAGACAGATTGAAAGGTCTGTTAATCAGTGTTTCCTAACATTTTTTAGATATAAAATGTTTCATATTACAGGTCAATACTTAAGAAATCACCACAAAGTCATGAAATGTGTGTGAAATGACCTCTTTAATTAAACTCTCAGCAGTGACACTCATGATTTCTATAAATTAGCAGATTATGTTTGTTGGTGTTTTACCCCGTTATTCTGTTGAGACTTTCATTAACTCATAGACTCCCGAATCATTAAATATTATTTAAAATAAATGTAAAGATCTCGGAAAGTGACTGACAGCCCTTCCATCTCTTTACCACCAAGTCAAATGATGAAAAATTAATCTTATTATTAATAAACACATTTACAGAGAAAAACAGAAGTACTGCTGACTCCATTATTTGTAGGATCATTTTAGTTTTTTAGTAAACACCCTCACAACAACAATAACTGGTGGATTTTAGAGAGTTTTTTTTCTATAGCTGGATCTAAAGTTGGTGCCAAACAGAGAACTGAAAACGAACACATGACATCTGTAATCTATATTTATAGAGTACAAAGGTTTAGATATGAACAAGAAACAGTGAAAGTGGTTTCTGACTTGAGCAGATGAAGCCCAGCTGTGCTCTTTTGGGAAGCTGTGATGTTTCTGCCAAAATATTCTGAACATCAGAGCGTAGCCAAAGGCGACCGCGCACCTGTGGGATTAAAGCCCACATGAAGACCTGATCACTGTCAGAGATCAACAGCTGCAGGAAAGTGGTTAAAGAGGACACTTTTATTCTGCACTCTCGCTTTGATTGAAGGTCTGAAAAGAGAAAAGATCTTCAAGTCTTTTCAGGAGGCGTCGCTGTTTGAGTCGCAGCAGCTCTGGTTTGTACACGACTGAGAGATTCGGATAGTTTCACTTTGATTATTCGGCTTTATGCTCCAACAACAGCTCTTATACATTTACAGCCAGATAAAGAATAAAGCACGAGGACAATTATAACTCCAGACCAGTAATTTGGAAAGTCAGTGAATTTTTACATCCTGTTTTTTTTTTCCAACAGAAACTTCAAAATAAAAGTGTCCGCAGGGTTTTTACTACATCCCCAAACTTACATTCAAGCAAACTTTACTGAGAACTTTAACAGAAATTAATCTGGTAACGAAATGTTCTTAAACTGAACAAACACTCAGAGGATTATTTTAGTTTTTATCGATAAAAAATTAAATCAAACAACATTTCAAATTCTTATAGTTTAATTTAGATCTAATTTATTTAAATTATCTCACTTTCAATAAGTTTATTGTTAAATGTGTTTTTATCTCTTTAAAATAAGTTGGGAGATTACATTTTCACATTTTTTGTTTTCCGGAAGATGCTGAACTCCCCAGAGTCTCATGATCCAGATCGTCAACATTTTAAATGGAGATAAAACAGCTGTTCAAACAAGCTGCATGACTTCTAACCTGGACCTTAAAACCACGCCTAGCATGCTGCTGGCTAAAATCTGTTAGCATAAACTTGTATCAAACAGGAAGAGAATTGGTGCGCTGTTGCAATGCGCAGTGGGGAAGGAAACAGGAAGCCTTGCTCTCATAGGCTAATTTGTTAGCCAATCAGAGTCCAGACAATTAGCATAATGAATATCAATGCGTTGCAGCCCGAAGCCAGCCAAATCTTCACGCAGACAGATTGAAAGGTCTGCTAATCAGTGTTTCATATTACAGGTTAATACTTCAGAAATAACCACAAAGTCATGAAATTTGTGTGAAATGGCCTCTTAAAGCAACACCAGGGCTAGTTGTGGATTTGGCGATACGCTTTACTTCAGGACTACTGCCGAGTCACTCAGTTACAGTTCCTGTTTTATAAAATGCCTCAAAAGGAGGCAGACAAGGTCACATGTGGGGGGCGGGCTAGGCTGTGATTGACATGTTGCAGTAGAACAGAGGAAAGGGAGGAAGGAACTGTGGACGGGGTGTGCGGCCCTTGTCCGTATTGTTTTGAGCCTGCAGCAGCATTGTGGCATAGAAAATAAGGTCTCAGCCAATAGCAACGCCTCATTCAAATTGAAGTGCAGTGTAACGTTTTAACCTGTAGAGGGCGCTCCTCTAACGACTTTTGGTAGAAAATCAATAGTTTTTTTAAAATGTGCTAAAATACCAAAAATAATACCCAGAGATGTAGACAGGACTATTAGACACTCATTTATAGAGTTTATCAGCAAAAAAAGGTTGATTTAGGGGCGAGTTACACTTTAAGGTCTGATGAACGTCAGTGGCTCTAAAACTGCAAATGTTTTCTCATTAAGTAGTTTGACAAATTAATCACTGAGTTATTTCACAGAGTCTAATTATATTTCTCACATTAAAAAAGGGCAACAATTTAATTATTTCTTCATTACAAGTGTTGATAATTAAAAAACGAAAAAAGACAAACTTACAACATGAATATGTTCACACTCTAAGCCCTGATTTCACAGTTGTATTTCCTGATTGAATTAAAGAATGAAAACAATCTTCACTCTTTTTGAAATGTTTCTTGTAACTTTTGTTTTTGATAATGAAGCAAATAAAAGTCACATAAACACTCACTAACATCTCATCATCGCTTTTTCTTTCAGGTTATTTAACTCAGTTATAACCAAACTTTGTAAATCTCTCAAACTCAAAAACAGGAAGTTACATAATACATCTAAATGAGTGTCGTCCAATCACGGTCCTGTATGTTTTTTCTGCACCAACACACATGATACGAGGGTTTAATCACCTGTTCAACAGGTTCTGGTTTAACAGAAGCTTGTTAATCAAATCTGGTGTGTTGGAGCAGAAAACTCTGCAGGATGGGGGCCCTTCAGGACCAGGATCAGGCACCACCAGCCTAAATCCCTGACCCTTCCAGGGTGATGAGACTATCTTTGGAACAGCTGCTGTTTTTATTTCAGTTTTTCCATTAATAGATTTATTCATTCATAACAGCGCTGCTTTAACACATTACTTTAAGATTGCATGAAAATATAATTTAAATAAATAACTTGTAACACTTTAAATAGTTTGTAGTAATCACAAAGTACTACATTACTACCATTTAATTTACTCAATGTGTAAATTACTAGCTCATTAAACTCTACAGCTGTTAAACTGATGCTTTCATTTGGTCCTGACCAACAACTTCCTAAAGCCTCGTTCATATAAAGTCAGACAGCGATGGACAAATCAGACCAACTGGATCAAGGTTTCTGTCAGACCTGCACAGTCCTGCAGAGAGACTCAAACAGCAGATGCTTCACTGGCTGCTGGATTTAAAAAAGCCAATTATCTTCTATTAGGACACAAACCTCCCCTCTTCATGTTAAAAGTTAATTAATAAATGAAACTTTAGGAGCTTTTAGTTTGCGTTAGAGAACCTCGTGAGTTTGAACATAATGAGACAGAGTTTTCTAATTTTCAGTTCCAAGTTTAAACAGTTAAAATGGATCCTGAACGAGGCGTCAGGCTCAGGTGAGAGAAAAGCCGCCTGCTCAGGAACTCAGAGTCAAATGATCCCATTTACTTCATTAAAATCTAATTTTACGGTTTTGTAATCAAAGCTCTCTCATTATGTTTGTGTGACTTGAGCAAAGTCAAGAAGCTCATTATGTTTGAAATAAAAAACATTTTCAACTGTTTTTTGTGGACTCGGCACCGTAACTCAAGAATTAATTAGTATAAGATTTAAATCTAATTTATTTATGTAAACGATCTTGTTTCTTTAACTTTAAATTAACAGTGAGGGGAGACAAACCCACTTTTATCCTCCAATCATGTTAATGTTTAATTTTACCTAAATGGTTAAAGTTTCTGAGTCATTTAAAAGTAACTTAATTTGGTTCAAAAAGCCTGTGAAATATGAAACAGATGTTTTGTTGCAGGTGGCTTCACAATCCAGGCAGGTAATACAGACAGGAAACCAAAATAACATACAAACAGGAAGTTAAAACGGACCTTAGTCTTACAAAATAAAACATTAACATGTAAATTAAAAACTGATTCATTTGGGAGTGAAACTTGAGAATGTGTGCAGTCAGTGTTGAATGTTTGTGCTGATAAAAATATTAAGCTAACAAATGTTTTAATCATAATTAGCATATATGAGAAAAGCACATTGTGGGCATTTAAAATCATTTACATTTTCATGAGTGTAATTACTTTATAATATCAGTAATATTCTGCAACTGAGAGGCAGGAGCTGAACAGTAAAAAGCTCCCAGATGTGTCTCTCCTGCATGTCCTCAGATTCCCATTAGCATAGAAGTAGCAGCCAATTAATTACACAATAAAATGCTGCAAAAGGGACCTGAGCGACTCAAACCGAGGACTTGTGGTTCTTTGGCTCAGTGCCTTCTGGGAAAAAAAGATGAGGGTGGGGTCCAGGTGGAGTCTAAGAAACGATCAAACAAAGACTGACTGCAGAGAGAATTCTACATTACAAGTCCAACAAAAGCACTCGGTGAGTGCAGACCTCCAACAAGCAGCTCATTTCACCAATAATAGGATTTACACAAGAAAACTAAAAGTTCTACAATGATTTTATCAACATTATTGGATTCTTCCACCATAAAAACTCACTTTAAACTTTTGGAATTACTTTGATATCATCGTCATCATTAGGTCTTTAGATATTCATGAAAAACCCTGTTTCTACAACACTGGTTTTCTGTATCACTAACAAAACTTGACTGATCGGTCCTTATGACTTTCCATCCATTTGGACTTTGAGTTACTCTGTAACAAACAGACAAATATAAAAACTAACAGTAACAGAAGCTCCTTAGTGAAAGTAAAAAGAATCAATTGTAAACAATTAGGATTTGAGATTATTTTTGAATAAATTGCAACAAGAATATTTGCACATTTACACAAACATAGCAGTTTTCTATGTAATTCCAACCCCTCCTTTCCATTAGTGCCGCAGCACGTTTTGCTGCATTAGATTTGCTTTAAAGAGACCATTTCATACACATTTCAGGACTTTGTGGTTATTTCTTAAGTAATAACCAGTAATATGAAACATTTTATATCTAAAAAAACGTCAGGAAACACTGATTAACAGACCTTTCAATCTGTCTGCGTTAAAATTTGGGTGGTTCCGGCTCCTTCCGTCAGGCTGCTTCGTCAGCAGCTCGTTCATATTCATTATTTGAATTTGCTGGACTCTGATTGGTTAACAAACTAGCCTATGAGAGCAAAGAATACGGTTTTCTGCCCCGCTGTGCATGGCAACGTCAGACGCCGTGTCTTCCTATTTGCTACGTCTTATGCTAACAGCTTTTAGCCAGCAGCATGCTAGGCGTGGTTTCAACTGCGGGAGCTGATGAATACTAACGAACAAAGGAGTTGTAATGAAACAGATACAGGCCGTTCGGACTCCGGAGAACTCGGGTTTTATCACCACCTGCGTAGTTTGAGAGATTAAAACTGAAAGAGAAGTTGTTGACCTGTTTTCACCCACTATGAAGGTAAGAACACCTGTGGAGCTAAAATATTCAACAGAAACCTCGGAAAAAACGCTTTTAATGGAAGGGCCTCTTTAAATAGCCCATTTTACCGTCATTTGTACAGTACCATGTTTTTGTTGCACAGCCTTTTATGACTGCCAATAGCAGGCAGTCATTGTTATGTGGCTAGAATTACCTCCACCGGTTCGGTCCAAGTCCGACCTTTTAAAGCTGAAGAAATTCCACACTACAGTTGTGGCTCCTTTTAATGGAATAAGTTGTTCTGGGTCAGTAATCTGTGCAACGCTGTTTCAGGCCCCGCCCACCAGAAGCCATTCTTCATTCAAAACTTATTTTTCACGTGTCATGTGGTCTTAGCGTGTAGCACTGAACTTGGTCACTGCAGAAATACGTTCCCACTGCAAACTTTCCAGACGTTGTCTTAGCTGTTCACCAGTATAGCGGTATGTGAAAAATTCATATCATAACCAAAATAAACACCGGTTTTCGGAATGAACCGGTATATCGCCCAGCCCTAGCATCCAATTTGCGCTGCTTCGAGCCCAGTTTAAACGGTCCCATTGACTTTAATGGTGGCTATCAGTCGCATATTACGCTTTACTGACTTTACGCGTCTGTTACGCGTCCATTAAGCATCCAGTGGAAAGGAGGGCTAATAGAAAATCTGCATATTTCAATGTAATTATATGTCTCCAACTTGTTGCAGTTCTTTTGAAAACTTTATAATAATTTTATACATCATGTGTTTTTAGACTACAAGCATTCTGCCTCCATTCTTTATAAAGATATACTGATTTATGAATATACACTGTTGTTTACTAGCAACATTTGACACATTAACTTTAACTGTGACATTACAACTGAAAAAAGTCTGGACTCTCCTCCATACAAGAAGAAGACGACGGTTATGTAAATGTTCGATAAAGCAGCAGCAGCAGTCGTCTCTTAGAAACAGCAACATAAACACTGACGGTTTAGTTTTTGGGTCTTTAAATGATTGATGGTTAAAGAAAGAAAAAAAGCTAATTCAACAACAAACACGGATCACCTGCACAGGAATGTTAATGTGATAAAACAAGAGGGTTTTTCCCAGCTGAATAAAATCAGAATCAAAGAATTTGGACAAAAGAAAAACTGAAAGAGAAAATCTCTTTTGGGCAGGAGGGTTAATTAAAAAGGAAGATTATTGTACCATCTTCAGTCAAAAAAAAATCTCTTCTTTTGTGTAACTTTCTAACACATTGCTGTTGTTGTAATTGTGTTTTTATGGTTCTAAAATATAAAGAAAGCTGTGATCTTAACAACTTAGTGCATGAAGAAGGGCATCATGGGAAAATGTAGGCTGGTGCTTTAAACAAACAAATTTAAAGTTAAAAATCCACCAGAACACGAGCTCAGACCAACGAAACCCTCGAGGATTTGAAACGTTTCCGCTTCACATGCACGTGAACTGAAGTGACACCACTAGGCGCCACTCGGGTCGTTCTTTTGTCCGTTCCACAACATATCAGCACTTTTCAGAATGTTATTTGTCAAAGACACAAAGTTTTGTTCAGTCACATTTAAAATTCAAGTACAAACATATTCCCAGTGAAACAGACACATTCCAACAAATCCAAACCCGAGCTGAGCACAATGTGAGAGAGGAGAAACAGAACTCTGTAACATCATGGAGTCTATAAAGGTGAAATCAAAAGGATAATCCTGTTTCAGGAGGCAGGTTAGCGCCTCACAGCCACATCTGAAGATCCTGTAAAAACTCCGTCTGGACAGAAAAGCTCAAAGTAGAAATAAAAAACTGTCTCTGTACTCAGAATATTCTGTCACTTTTACAAACTGACTGTTCTGTTGGAGTTTGAGGTTTAAAGTTAGTTAAAATTGAAAGTTTTTGCATGGCCAGAGATAATAAAATTGACTGTATTTAACATTCAAGAGGCGAGTAGCAGCTGATAAATCCCACTTATCGCTACTCTGGGATGTTACAGAGGCAAATTGTATTAAATTATTCTGGATTTCTTTTTATTTGAGAAATTATTAGAATAATAGATAAATTACAGAAGCCTAGCTTTTATCTCCCTCTTTAATATTTTCCTCGTAGCGCTGTGGCTTGTGGACAGAAATATGAAAGTAGAATGAAGGTGTTTTATATTTCATTCTGAGAGTTTTATGACACAAAGCTTTTCCTTTCAGACCACCATCAGGCACCACAGTGTCGGAGAGCTTTAATCAAAATTTACTGGACTGTCCGGATTATATGGGCAGTTTTATTGATGCATTAGCAAAGAGATGAATGTCTTTATTGAAATGGAGCAGCGGGATGATGGAGTTGGTCCGAGTGTACAAAAAGCTTCAAAACACATCGTCTTCCAGACTGAGACACGTTCTCAATCACCCCCTTCAAGGGTTCTCTGGTAAAGATGTAATCAGTCATGTCATCAGTCATTCTTACACTGAAATTATGCTTTTCTGCAAAATCACTTCAATGATAAGTTTCCACCCACTTCATTCACATAAGCACAGAAAAGATTTCAGATTTTTACACAGATTATTGTCCCCAAGACAAAAACCAGCATGTTGCTTTTATCAGCAGTCAGTAAATCAGGAAGTCACGCTCTTATTCTGGTGAGAATGTGGATATAAACTATGAACAGATATAAAGATCGGCCATGTTTCTGCATCCTTAATCTATTAAAACACAAAGCCATTAAAACCAGTTTACTGCCATGTTATATCATAGCACTGCTGCTGACGTGAGGCTGAAAGTCCCGCCTCCTTTCCAACACACACTCACTTAAATAAAGATTTAAACATACAGTGGCGATGCAGGAACTATGTGAATCTACAACAGTCAACATCCTTGTAACATCCTCTGACACATGCACTTATTTTTACTACAGAGAAATGTCCAATCTGATTCAAACCCTCACTGGCTGTGTCTCAATTCAGGGTCTGCATACTTCGAAGGCTGGATTTGTAGGCTGGCTACGTCACAGCGCTGCGACTAGGCCTGTTCCAATTCGAAGACTCCTTCAAATGCGGCCTTCTTTTCCCAGATTTGAAGGCTGGGGCTGGTGTATCCTTCGCTGGTCGACATGTCCCAACATGCATTGCGGGACAAACGGGAGATTTTCTTAGCAATGGCAAACACCTGGAGATGATTTTACTTATAAGCTTAAAACTGTTAGATTTAGGGATCTGGTCATTTATGTAAAATATTTGAAAGTTATTTTAGTCTGAAATGTTTCGGTAAAAGTGCTTGTATTGCGGTCTCGGCTCATGCGGTCATGTCCCGTAGTTGTTATGCCGCTTTGTTCATTTTTTTTAAAAATTGCAACACAGTTTTAAATCTTTTAGGAACAAAAGAAAAGACAGCGATTTTTATAAAGCTCAGGGCTGAGATGGATCACTTCTTTACTGGTTCAAAGTGTTCAGCTGCTGTGGCATGGACCCCCATTCAGGACAAGAAGAAGAAAAGGTTGTACATTATCAAAAATAAATGTGTGAAATTAAAACAATTATCACAAATTCACTTTAACGCCTATATTTACAACTTTTTGTTAAACATATATAAAATTACCACATTAATTTCTGATCTAGGAACAAATATTCAAGGTAAACATGAAATAATAAAAATACAGAAGGCAGAAGAGCCTTATTTTTCTCATACAAAAGAAAAATAAAATAACAGTCCACATATTTGTTGTGGGATTAACCAATTAAAGACTGTTTCTTCATTTTTTAAGCAGTTCTAACTTCTATTCAGGCCAGAGTGGTCACGGTTGCTAGGTGATAGCACATTCGCAGGGTTGGGGGCGGGAGTTCATCTGAAGGCTAGACTGTTCAAATTCACAGCCGTTAACATCCGGTCTACCCGGTCGAAGAAGTACGCGGCATACGTCGACCTGGTAGATTGGGGCCTTAGAAGTATGCAGACCCTGAATTTGGACAAAGCCAGAAGTTTGTTAACTACTCGTTAATCACGAAAAAAAAAAAAGAAAACAATATCCACACTAAAAAAAAGCTAGATTGTTTTACCTGAAGTTTATCAGTTAACATTAATGTTCCTCGATAAAGCCATCAGTCAGTGATTATGATGTTTGAGGCTGATTGAGGTGTTTTACTGCAGCTGGGTTTGATTCATTATTTCTCTTGGTAAATGTTTAAACTGCAGCCTGATTTGTTTGATTTGACTTAATGTAAAAGTGAAAACACGTCATGAATCTTGTAGGACAAAGTTTCTTTGTACAAGTTCCGTCTTTTGGAATAAATAAAAAGATTTAAGTGAAACTAAATGACTCAGGTGATTAAACCTGACAAAAGATTTAACGAGTAATTTAAAATGTCTTTTTAACAGACTCGAGGGGCGTCTCTTTGAAAAATATGACATTGTTCAGTTCTGTTTTTGCTGATTTTTGAAAATGGGCCTACATGTCTGGGACCTGTGGTGCTGCTTCTCTTTGAAGGCTGTTTTCAGCGTCCACAAAGAGCTTAATGATGTTGGATCAGAGAGGAAACCTCCCTGCCAAGTCCAGATTTAACCGCTCCAACTGGACATTCTGCTCTTACACGATCCCAAATGATAAGATATAATTAAATAAACCCAAAACTCAGCCGAGCAGCAGACCCCCCCCAAAGCACCGTGGTAATGGCTTCGTTAACAGCCCACTCTTCTGGTACATAATGACCCGTGAAGAAACCCGTCTGTGAGCCAGTAGCTGAATGTATCTGCCTGGTTTTAGCCTGATCACGAATCTGCTCTGACGCTGACAGAGTGGGACAGGTGGCCGAGGCTGGAAGAACCACCGAGGCTGATTGATAAACAGTCGCTCGCCGCATCCGCAGCCGGGGGGCATCTGGAGCGTTGTAAGCGAGAATCAAAGCTGCTGAGGGGGTCGTCGGACATCTTCCAGGTCAGGAGGGGAGCAAGTGAGCTGAAACTCTGTGTCTGAAAGTTAATTTGTCTTTCAGTCGTTTTGCGGTACGCTGGATTTGTTGAAGTTTAAGGTGGATACAGGTGATTCTGTTGATAATATCTGCAGCTCAATCCATCAAGTTATTACCAGAAACAAACCAGCAATCCATCACACACACACACAGAAAGATGTCTGCACTGTCACAAATGTTTAAACTGACAGGATTATATACAGAGCCACACCAGTAGACCCCAGTTGTTCTGATAGTTTGGGTCAGAATCCTACTCTGGGTCACAAAACAACATTTAGAAATGATCTGCATCAGTGTGTTCATAACTGATGAAACTGAAAAACTAGTTCAAATTTGTTGTTGTTTATTTCACTAAAGTGTGTCAGATTCCCACCTTAATAAAACATTCAGAAACATTATAATTGTTTTAAATGAATCATGGGTAAAATTTGAATGTTTTTATGAGCCTCAGTGTGAAACAGGAAGTGATGAAACAGGAAGCAGCTCTTTGTTTCCATCTTACATGGACATTAAAAGTATTAGTGATCTTGTGTTTTCATTGATAAAATGGTGAAACTCTGTATATCAGCTGGTTGTAGCAACACTGATTCATTAATGTATTTCCCTAAATCAGACCCAGAGAATGATGACATCACTAACACAGAAATAAAAGACTTGATGATGTTCTGACTCAGTGGGTTGGAGTTTGATCCATGGAAAGATTCATCTGTTCAGCTCGAGTCATTTTCACTCAGCAGAGACACGAGTTAAACATCAAATATCATTTCTATCAACAACAACACCTGTAATCTAATACTGCACAGAAAAGAGTCAATTTCTCATTCAGAAAGAAACAAACACTGAAACCACAGATTCTGGATCTGGTTTTACATGTTCTGTCATAGTAAATCACTTTGTGTAAATTACTTGCTCTAGCTTTCGTCATTTCCGGTAAATACCTTCAGCAATATTAATGACAATGAATTAAATAACTCTAAAATTCAAAGTTAGAAGAAGAGTTATTAATGAGAAAATGAGTATAAATTCAAACAGAACCCAATCACCTGGCTGTAGGTGATAATTTTAACTTTGTATTGGATTAAATTTTACTTTAATTGGTTTAAACCTTAGGTAAATGTTTCAAAACAAAAGAAGAAGGAATTTGCTTCAACAAACTCAAACAAAGCTACAAAATATTTAAGAAATAACGTTTCACTCACCAGTGATGTTCATTTAAACTTCAAATCCTTCCTTTTGGCTGCTTGATAAAATTTAAACTCCTGTATTTTGTTGCTTTTACTTCAAAATCTCGTTACTCTCTCTCTCTCTCTCTCTCTCTCTCTCTCTCTAGCTCTCTAAGCTAGCCAAGCTCGAAATATTCACATATTGGACAGACTTTTAAAATAAGGTCCATCTTATTATTTTTAAAAAGTCATCACAAATAATTCAGTGGCAATAATATACCACCTGTTACCTTCTGACAGCGTAACTGAGTTCACACCTGGCGTAAACCACGTGCTAATGCTGTGGGTACGTCAGAGAGAACGCCTACTGGCTACAAATCGAAATTCGATTGGTTGATTAAACCGTCTATCATAATTCCAGCGGCAACGGCGCTGGCTCGTTCTTTTTAACAGTCTGGCGATTCTGCCCGGAGACCGCAAACAGAAAACTCTGATTGGTTAATTGAACGTTTATATATATTTTTTTTTTACTTTTTAATATTTAATTACTCTCTGAATTATTATTAATTAAAATAATTAATGTTAATAATTATGATCATAAAAATCGTATTATCCTCTTTGTTTTTTTCTGGAAATGTGAGCAAATCTTCAAGACAAGAAGCTGATATTTACTGTCTGAATGCATGTTTAAATGGGACAGGTGGTAGAGAAGCACTAAACTTGCTCCATGCATCACTTTACACATATGACTGAACCAATTTGTTTTGTTTATGTCACTCACAGGTTCCTATTTTAGCTCCTACTCTGAAGCAGGAGCTAAAAAACACAATTTTAAAGCAATTAGAAAACCTGTGAGCATTCACAGTTCATGCATTGGGAAACCACACAAAGAGCACTTTGTGTTCAACACCAATTACCAAAAAGTTGGGACACTGTGTAAAATGTAAATAAAAACAGAATGCAATGATTTGCAAAGCCATTCAAATATTAGCTGGTCTCTTCACCTCCCAGATGTTTACAGACAGATAGAAGAGAGGATGCAACACAATAGTAAACATCATTGTGTTGAACTCTTTGGAAATGTGTTGCTTCAAAATGAGCTCAGATTTTACAGGAAATTATCAAATATCTTAGTTTCAACATCTGATATGTTCATGTTTTTTTTTTGGGAATAAAACATGGATTTATAAGATTTGTAACATTCCATTGTTATCTAGATTTTACACCAGGGGTCTTGAACCTGCAGCTCAGGGGTCACATGTGGCCCTTCAGACCCTCTGAAGTGGCTCCTTGTAACTCTGACTAAAACCAACATGGACCTCAGTATCAACAGGAAATGGATCATGTTTCTGCAGCAGAATGACACTAATATTACAACCAGGTTGTTCTGCCTGTTTGAACTGATTAACTCAAAAAGAATCCGTCAACAAACAAACAGTGACTCTATGATGATCAGACACCAATAAAAAATGACCACAAACATCCTGTGATGCCAAAAAATGACAGTTTTTCTAAAAACAACAGGAACCATAAAAGACTAAAGAATTAAAAAAAAGTTTCTCACAAGGGAAAATAATACTTAAACCACAAACAGTGAGAGTTATAAAGGTGCAGAGTTGTAATATAAGTATCTGCTCTGTTTGCTGTTGCACTTCCATTAATGTCCAAAAGAACCATTAAAACACAAAACAGTGGGAAAGAAAAGAAAAATAATCTCTTTATAACATTTTTTTTATACAACCCAGTTTCAGACTCCTTTCTAAACAAACTAAAGTTCACAGTGGCGCGCAGTTATTATCATTATTTATTCAAACTACAGCGTTTTAAAAAACAAGCTTATTTATCATCCCCGTTGGGCGAGAGTAAAAAGATTCTGGAAAAAACAACTGCCCCCTAAAACTCAAAGCTCAGTACAGTCATGAAAAATACTTCATCCTCCTGTTGGAGAAGGTTTGTGTAAAATAATGATTTTTATTTCAACTAGTTTTCTCAGTTTTTAAATTAAACACAACTTAATCAGGCATCTTTTTCACTATGAAATACTAAATTGAGTGAAACACAGAGGAGCGTTTAGGAAAATGTAAACGCATTAAAGATAAAAGAATATATTTCAAGACATGATGTTGATCCGCTGAGGCCAGAAAGCTGCAGCTGATGCAACCAGCAGGACACTGGAGTGGATTTATTCTCTCAGCACGACGCTTTCACAGTCAACTCCTGACCGAGTGTCACTCGTACATTCATCTTCTGTCACCATCTAATTAAGCACAACACGTCTGACATATAAAAAACTGCAGATTGACTGTGTGGGAAGACAGACGAGCTGAAAAGACAGCTGAGTGTTTAAACTCAGAGTTTTCTGTCACGGCCGAGGAGAGCGGGTCCTTCCGGCCTCCCTGATGGTCGGACGTGTCAGCGCCCGCTAATGTTGGATAGCTTGTCGACTCTGCGGGGCTGGCAAGTCGCCTGCCAAGTGGAAGCTTGACCTCCTCTAAAGAGGATCTTGTAGGGTCATTAGCTGAAATAATTGATTATTTATAGTCAGATCAGAGATGCCCTTGATAGCCAGCAGGGGGGTGGACGATTGCTCAGCTGGCCAGTGGCAGTGTATAAATCAAACTGTGCTTTTTCTTTTCTAATCAGGGATGGAGTGTCGAGCTGAATGGAGAACAGGAGGGGTGTTAATAATACAAACAGCTGAGTTTTATCTGATAAATAAACTGATCTAAATGTCTATAAAATACATGAAACAGACACAAATCATAAACACACTAGAGAGGCTGTTACAGTCTGGAAAAACAAAGCAGTGAGTTTTTATTTATTCAGATAATAGTTGAGTCTTCTGGCAGGAGAATTATGTTCCAACAGGAAGCACCAAATGAACTGATAATATATAAATAATATAAATTACGCTGGTTAAAGTTCTCAGTCACACGAGAGAATTAAACTTCTTTTACTTCTGAGGAGCTTCTTCAGTTCTGCACTTATAAGATCAAGTCATTTCAATAACGATGAACAATCCATGTCCAGCTGTCCCGCCGACCCCCCACCCCCCCCCCTCGTCAAAGTTCAGTTCACAAATCAAAAGCTGGATTAGAGTTTCATAAACATAATGTGATTAAATATCATCGGCTGAACGTTTCAGTTAAAACTATTCTGGCAGAAGATCCTAATAGGACAAGTTTACCCATCATATTTAATCCGTTTCTTCTTCTTATTATTATTGTTACCTCATGTTTTTCTCCAGTGTTTGTTCATCTGTCTGTTGGTAAGATAATGTAAAATGTTCAGGATGGATTTGGAGGAAATTTTCAGGGAAAGGTGAGAAATGGTTTGATGAAGAAGTGAGTAGATTTTGGAGGGATCTTGATCCTCGTCTAGATCCAGGAATGTTTTAATGATTCTTCATCACTGTGAGATAGAAGCTGTATTTATTATATTTGCATGTAACTTCACAATAAATGATCCAGATGCTCAGTAACAAAATACAGTGTGAGTTCTGATCAGGTTCTACATGATACCAAAGACTGATCTGGATCAAAGACTTTGATCCAGGAAAGGCAGAAATATGGAACCTTTAGTTTTTTTCTCACTGCAAGAACAAATGATGTTATAAACCTGCAACAAACACTAAAAGATAGTCGAGGCTCTAAATCTCGATTCAGACAAAACCACCAACAACTACTGAACTAATAATCAGATCAATATCAATCTGTTAAAGGTGTTTTCATGGTCAGTGAATCTGATAATGTAGAAACAACAAAGGTGAGACTCTTGTTTTTGGTGTAAATCTCAATATGGAGAAACTGAAGTGTTTGATGGAGGTCTGAGATCTACGAGGGTTTTTCTAATTCCTAATGTCACTATTAAAAGAGCCAAATTTCAATCCAAATGATCCTAAAAATGAGTCTCTCCAGCTCCGTGTCAGCTGGTGTCACCCAGCAAATGGTTTCAGTGAAGACCAGAGACACAACAGAGAGGACAAAGTGGACAGGAGGCAGCGCTCCATCTCAGGCCTCAGCGTGATTTTAAACGACACCATTAAACCAGCTTGTAATTCTCATATCTGGGCCCACACGCACGCCGAAATGATGACTTCCTGGAGGGTGAGCAGGCTGGACACTTGCAGCTGGTGAAGGCAGCCGGCGGGGGAGCAAAGAATTAAAGCAGATAGACAGAAGAAGCCTTATTAGGGGGGTGAGACAGCCTGTTCCAGCCTATCATAGGTGAGGACCCCTCCAACAGCAGGATGTGGTTTATGTCGGGTCGGTTTATTTCAGACACGATGAATAAAACATCAGCTGTTTTCCACTGCAGGGCAGAGCTGAAGCTGATCGGGTCAGGGCCAAATTCAATGTCAAATAATGTCAGTAAAACCGAGTCAATAACACGGAGTCACCAGCGCTGACAGATGTCCAATCCTGCTGACCCGTCACGGCCGCTTCTGTTTGTTTATTCATCTATATGTGATGATTATTCTCTTTATCAATAATTCAAGAGATCATTTGTTCCGCCAACCAAAGAACTTACACACGAGTCCAATTCTGGTGAAACTGCAGCGATATTTAACAACATTTTCCTTCCATCAGATCCGAACAGTTAAACTGATGGTTAAATATTTGGATCTAAAGAACAAATCTAACAGAATGAAGGTTGTTAATCTGTTTTAGAAACATTCACTCTTAAAGCACATGCAGGTCTTTTTACAGCCATAGCAGGTAACTTCTATTGAAAATGAGTCAAACTTCAAAATAAAAGGAAACAAAAGACCGAGCTGATTGAATCTCTGAAGGTGCGTCCTGCAGCTCTGCAGCTGACGCTCGTTTCAGCCGCTCACACGCAGATTCACACGATTCATGATCTCATTTCATTTCCGGCTGATGACCGCAGGTGAGGGCTGGACTGAGAGGTAAAGCTTTCCCTTTCAGCTCGGCTCATGACTCCCTGCTGCTCATTGGAAACATGACAGCTGCAGTTTGGAGAATATAAAGTTAGATTATATTATTTAAAGTCTCTGTTATTTACTTCTAAGTTTGTTTAATTGGCTCCAGATTCACCTGTTATAATAACACTTAGTGGAAAATCTACAAAAAAACATTCAGCGAATTTGATATGAAGCCTTTCCCTCCGACGAAACCGTTTGCAGGATCAACCTTCAGAGAGATGAAATGTTGAAAAGACGTCATTGAATTAATGTTGTTTGGTGGTTAAATATGACGGTTGAAATGTCAACGTTTTACTGGCTTCGTGCTCACGTGCTCCTCTCAGACTCTTTAGTTGAATCAACATTGATTTTCCATCACTTGTAGTTGAAATTCTTTCTGTTATTCAACATTGAGCCTGACAAAATATTATTTTGGTTTTAGCGTCAAGAGAAATTCAAAATTCAGCCTGATGGCATTTGAATTTTGTTATAATCTTCTCAGAAAAGTACTTAATTAAAATGGTATAAACATTCAGAATTGTTTTTATTTGTGATAAATCAGTGACTGTGTGTCAGACGGATGTGTTTTATGTCATCGTGACTGTAGGAGATTCTTCTGCGCTAATGAAGAAGCAGATGAATTAAAACTAAATATCCACATTATTTACATTTTCTGTAACTCTTCTCATCATGAATATTGTTTAAAGTTGAAAGTGATGTGAAAGACAGCAGTAATCCTGAAGGACGTCTTCATCCTCCAGCTTGTTATTATGGATAAATATAACCATGAGTGGCTCATTATTTCTATAAACCAACATCTGGACAGCAACATTAGCAGGTTTATTCAGCAGCTAAATGTCAGAGCGGTGAGTTCAGTTGTTGTTTGTTCTCCACAGACACTTGAAGTGGACACATGCTCGTACTGCATGGTGACTGCAGGAGACAGCTCTGCTCGACTTACTGCAGATAATTAAGCTGTGACCTTTAACAGGAGACAATCTGCTGGACTCATTGTTGCAAGGACACCACATGGAAGGTACATAAAACCACACAAGGATGCAATCATGCAACAACACGCGTACATTCACCCATGAGCTCCGGGTTGTGCGCCCCACGCTCACAGATAACGCGGCGTGGCCCTGCCTTAACTCTCCTCAGTGTTTGTTCCTTTTCCTTCCATTGTCTAACCTGTCAAGCCCTGCCAAAATATGTTTTCTGTCTCTCCATGCTTCTGTGCACACACACTACCTTCCAATTATCTGAGGAGGGAAGCAGGAAGAAAACTAGGTTGATAAATCTGAGGTTCTTCTGACAGAAAAGTGTTTCACACGCTGGTTTCGGCTGCCTCTTTCCCTCCTTTCCTCTCTTTTATTTTTCATGTTTCATTTTTCCTCATTCTCTCTTTGTGTCACATAACTCAGCCCTTAGTTACCTGACAGCTCTTTTCTCTGTTTTCTCACATCTCCAACTGGAGGCTCACGACATGCAGGGCTACAAAAGGTGAATCCGACTGTGTCAAAAAGACAACTGGGTTCTAATTAATGAGAATGCAGAAAAGCTTTGGTACGTGCACGTTGATTCCTCTGTGAGCGTGTGAATGTGGAAGCCTTGATTTGCCTGTTTGAGTGTGTTTTAGGCCAAACCATCTGCTGCTCCAGCTCTGCCTAAGAGGAACAATGCCCTGATGAAATGAACACACTAATTAAACTGGATCTGGTTACACGTCATGTAAAAAACAAGAACGAGAAAATGATCAATTATTATTATAATGCAGAAACATTTTGGACATTGTTTTAGAATTAAAAAGCAGATTAAAGGCAGAAAACGTATCAAGTTTTTAGAAATTCATGTAAACAATGTAAGAAATGCAAATTATACTCATAAAAACATCGTTCCTAATTCATCCATTCTATATTAATATGCATTAATCATTTACAAATCAATTATTAATATCTGAATATTTGGGTTTTCACTTTTATATTTTTTGGTTTTGACTAAAAATTCAACATCTTATTTTGTATTTTTATTCTTTTGAGATGTTGACATTTTTTCTCCTAATTTGACCAAAGAAAACATGTTATAAAAAATAAATGTTTCTATAATTAAATATATTTCAGATATAATATAGTAAATAAATGTTGTTGTCTAAAACGTGAGCAGCAGGATGTGAGACGTTCAACCTGTAGATACACATGATGGATCTGACTTGATATTATTCTATGATCACTACCTGCAGCTACACCTGAGGAGTGATTATTAACCTCTTTAGCTCAGAGCAGTTACTGGGATTTAAATGATCCTTTGAGGGAAACACTGTTTCTTTCAAACCAATTGGGATCGAAGCCAAAGCACCAGCAGTGAAGGTGCACTTTTCTCACTAGCTAATGATCATAAAGTGAATATACATCTCCTCGACATCCTGACCACTAAATCTGCAGAGAATATGCCGTTTCTCTGTCGCCTCCCAGCAGAGGTGATATAATGTAGTTGTAAAATGTGGTCAGAGCGGAAGCAGAAAGTCTCACTCTGTGGTATTTTGTTTTCCCCCAGGACGTCTTCAAGGCCAGGTTTCACCTCCAGACTCGCCTGGATCCCAGAGCACAGCGGGCCATGATGAGCCCACCGCTCTGGTTCATATCCGTCATGATAATGGTTCTCACTCGGAGCCCCGTGGCTGCCGATGAACAGAATGGGAGTCATTTATTTACACTGTTTCCATTATTATACATTCCTGGTCCAATCTCATCTAAACTGAATACTGGATTCTGTTCACATCATCCTGCCTGTGGGCGCCATTAAACCTGAGGAAAACGTCTTATCTGTCCTGGTATTAAACATCTTTTTGTCAGTTTTTTAGTTCTCACCCACATGAAACGTGCCCTCCAAAGTACCAGTCCCATAACTATTTATACTGCAGCAATGTGCGGTCCACACAGAATCCACAGAACTAAAACCTGCGTGTTGTAGCTTTAAACTCACTCTAGCTGACTCAATTCTTCCTCAGACTGTGAGGTGATAATGTGGACACGACGGCAGGGAGAAGAGGAAGAGAGATGTGGAGAAATTCAATGGACTGTTGGCAAGGGAGCAGGAGGAGGAAGCGTGACAGGCAGAAAAGAGCCAGAGCAGGAAAAACCTGTGAAACACAGAGATGTGGAAAAGTGAAAGCTGGTAAAAAGTGACAGCTTAATTGGTTAAGAAAGGGTTGTGCTCAGACCTCTGGGTACTGACACCACACTCTGAGAAATATGTCTGATGTGTTTGCTGAGCAGCAGGTTTTAAAGAAAAAGATTTTTATCACAGCTCTACATTATGCTGTTCAAATAGATTATATTATACCGTAGAAGCATGTTGGTTTAAAACGAGACATTTAAAGCCAGAGAAACTTTCTGCTATTTCTGCTGCCGACACGTCTGGATTAAAGGAGGAAAAACAGCGTTCGTTCACTCGCCGTCTTCCTGA
This sequence comes from Pachypanchax playfairii, assembly GCA_006937955.1. NCBI lineage: Eukaryota > Metazoa > Chordata > Actinopteri > Cyprinodontiformes > Aplocheilidae > Pachypanchax > Pachypanchax playfairii. Next base: position 3,016,732 of record SSNP01000036.1, read on the forward strand.
AGTGGTAAAGCTGTGTCTGATTCTTCCTGCTAACATAAACATCCTGGTTTCATCCTGTAGATTCAAACAGCTGATCTGTTTACGGATTCGTCCAGATCCAACCGACCGGCGCAGCGATCGGCATCACCGTATAATTTAATGTACAGACTGTATAAAAGAAATGATAAAGCTGCTGCCAGCAGCACATTAGGGTCACCATGGTAACCACCAGTGACTCGTTAGGGTTACTGTGGTAACAACACAGCTGTGTCTCTCAATCACTGACAGCTAACTTCATGAGCGACAGACAAACAGCTGATGGGTGAAAACTCGAACCTGAACTGTGAGCGTCTGCAGGCTCTGATGGTCACACACCTGAAGTTTTACGTTCAAAAGATGCTTCATTCACAGTTTGCAGGAGAAACGTCTGAGTGGAGTTGTTTTTGGAGCTCGGCTGAACTCTCTGGGGGGTCCAGATGAAACTCGTGAACCAGCAACAGAAACAAAAAGACCTGCGTGGATGTATCATTTAGATCTCTACAGCAGAACATCGTGGGAGTGAGAAGAGTTTATTTACATCATCAGCTGTTGATTAAAGATTCAGAGGAAAAATCCAAGAGTACCTTCCTGCAGTAAAAATGGCCGCCATACATCCAAACCATACCGGAAATCTAAAGCAGAAGTTAGTTATAACACCACTCCAAGCTAATACAGAAATAAAAGCATGTACAAATAAATAAATAAAAGCACGTACATTGTCAGCTACTGTAAAACTCAGAAGTTAGAGCCTACAATAATCACAAATGACAACTTTTTATGGCTATAACTTAGGGTTAGGGATGGGGCCGCTTGGGACTTCTTATTTTACGGCGGTTTCCGCTTGGGATTTGTTTTCTAAAAGTGGTTGACAGTTTACATGAACTAGCATCATCCGAAATTAAAGCTATAATATCTTGTTTACAGCTGCCATGTTGGATATTCAGAATCTGAATCTGTGCAGTGAAGATGTGGGATTGGAATCCCGTCTTCTCACATACACATTTACAAAAAATATACTAGAAAAACAAAAAAGTACAGCAGCAAGGTCAAAAATATGTGAATAAACTGGAGTCAAAATTAGGAAAAACACTCATACTGCAGCCCGCCACTAGGGGGAGCTCACTTCAGTTTGTTTACAGAAGCACGTCCAGTTTATTTATCTCACCTGATGAAAACTACAAGGAAAAACTGTGGATTAATTTTCTTTTTCAAAGTCATATTTTAGACTTTTTTTGAACTTTTTTCAAACTATTTTATATATTTCTCCAAAAGAAGTAAATGAGTTGAGAAACAAAAACAATGATCATGTTTTTTGACTCATCAGTCAGAGATTTTCCTCCTTTCTTCTCCTCCAACATCCGACATGAACTGCTGACAGATTCATTTGTGAATCAGTTTCGGTTGGAGGACAAGTGAAAGTCAGAAACCATCCAACTCTTAACAAGTTTATTTTCCCTGATCCAGCTGGAGCGCAGCGCCATTCATGGTCTTTACCTTCTTCTATTACAGAACAGTGTGTTTTTGAAGGAACAAAAGTGATTCCAGGCCAGACGAATCCCCGGCATTACAACTCAGCTTGCTGAGTCCCTCTCACATGAAGCACTTCTCATGAAGCAAGTCCTTTGATGCTGTTATCTGCAGCAGCACTGCTGTATACATTAAAGTCTTAGCTCTCTTGTATTGGATTGTAGCTGAGGAGTGACTTTACTGTCCTTAACGGCAGTAAAAACCTTGTGTGGGACTTTGTGTGCTCAAACAATGTAAATTCTCCTCAGACACGAAGGGGGTGGGAGGTTTTCTTAATGATCTCCTAGACATTTCTGCCTGAACGTTTTCAGCATGCAGCACAAAAAACATCAGAAACATAATTTGTTCATGTTGGATTCAGAACATCAGTCTGAAAGCTGGGCCGAGCCTCGTCTTCATGTTTCCAGCATCAACCCATACACACACATTTCATCTTCATCTACAGCCACTTTCATTTTTAAATTAGTGTGAACGTATAATTTGCCACATCCCAGTAATTTAAAGTGAAACTCGCACTTGAATGCTGAGAGTTTTCAGTTCGGATCTTGCAGACGTCGGTAGTTTGCTATATTTGCAAATTAAAAACAAAAACATTTTAATTAGTCTGGAGTGAGCCTGCAAAATCATTTACTGTCTCTTTAATGTGGAACTGCACTGACTTATGGCTCTGCGTCATAATCCCCCCGTTTGACAACACGCCATTCACATCAAATCCTACACGGGTATCTTGTACTGTAACATACATCCAATGTTAGACGTTAAGCATGAAGGCAGCATTACATAACAAGTTAATGTGCTGGAATGGATGATTCAGAAGCTTTTGCTGTAGATGAATTTGCCTGTTTATACGTGACCTGCTGGTTCAGGCGGAACAAACTAAAACCTGAAACCGTTTTTAAAGGATCATTTTATTACAGAAATGCATGAACAGGTGATCTGTTACCTGGAAGGGATTAACTCTCACTGTGTTTACAACAAATAATCTTAACATGATTCAAACTCATTCATAAAGTTATCTGTTGATATTCAGCCATATTTAAATGATCAAGTGGAGCTTAACGAAGGATTCTTGTTGTGTTTCCGTCTTAATATGATTCAGATGAAAAATAAATGCAACACATACAAAAAAAAAGCCTTTTAATAATATGATTGTGTCACCTGAGCAGAATGTTAGTGATAAGACTTTATCCAGCTTGTTTTGTTTTGGATGAGGAAGAAATAAAACGTGCACAGAATTCTGGATTTACATGTAGAATTATGGCTGAAACAGCCGAAGACGAGATGCTGTTTGAATTATAACCTTGTGAATATTTAACCGAGTGGTTTAATCAGAATGTTTTAGTGAACAGAAAAATACAAGAGAAGCTGATACATGCAAGACAACATGACACAGAACATGTCAGCACAGTCTCACCTTTAAAAACCAATGATGTCATATGTTGTTTTAAAGGATGTGATACGTGTGACATGGTGCGAATATTCAACCTTTAATCAGTCCTAATTGTTCCCCAACTTAAGAAGAAAACAAATAATATCTATATACATATATATATATATATATATATATATATATATATATATATATATATATATATATTGTTTGTTGTTGTGCATTAGATAGTAGAAAACCTTTTATTTACTTTTATTTATTTCTTGGTAAATATTTCCTCGCTAATCGTTTGAGCGGTTTGCTCCATGACACTGAACATCAACATATTAACGCCTCGTTTAATTGTTACATTAGAATCCCTCGTAGATCTCAGACCTCCGTTGAGCATCTCAGTCCTCCATGTTGTGATTTACATTAAAAAATAAGAGTCTCATCTTTGTTGTATCGACATTATCAGATTTACTGAACAAGAAAACACTTCTAACAGCTGGACTGATGTTAGTTCAGTCGTTATCGGTGGTTTTCTTCTCCAGAACTTTTGAAGGAACATCAAATCACGTCTGATTCCAGAGTCTCGACTATCTGTTGGTGTTTGTTGCAAACTGATGGCAGCAAACAGTTTCCTAAAACTTTGGTTGTGCATGATGAAATATTTACAGTAAAACCACATCTGGTTAATGTTTAGACAAACGTATTTCACTGTCTGCTATATAGACTGATTGAACGGCTAACCGTTAGCTAACAAGCTGCTACGACGACATGCTGCTCTGCTGCAGTCTGAACTCACAGAGGAAAGAATATAAAGATTTTCTTTACATTGTAAAAGACAAGACGACATGAACAACCTGGAATTATCATTTTAATGTAGTATTAGTCGTGTTCGACCTCTTGAACTTACAAACAGTCTCACTGAGCTGTTATTGACCTTCAACCAATCAATCTGTAGCGCTGGGTAATATTTCTGCCTGATGGGTGTTATGAGGGGTGAGAGAGCTGGATTACCTTATGCCATGCTTGTTAAGAACTTTTATTCTCTGTAATCAGCTCTCCCTGGGATCCACAAAACTCCTTTAATTAGAGCCCAAGACTTTATTTCCCTCCCTGAGTCTTTTAATTCATCGTCATAAAATCCAAGTAAGAGCTTCAGGTCAAAATGAGCTCTTTTCTGGAGGGAAGAGATTACAGCTCGAGCACCTGTGCAGGTCAGAAGTGGCAGCTTGCAGGCGCTGGTGTTATGGCTGCAGGCTTGAGGCCATGGGGGGGGGGATGACTGTCAGAGTGCTGCAATCAGGGCTCCATTTTTGGAGCGCTTCCCCTGTAGTGGAGAGCTGGTGCATGAAGCCATCTGGAGGAGTGTTTTCCTTTTAAAAGGATCTTTAAACACCTTCACGTGATGACTAATTGTAATATATTCAGTCTTATCTGCTTCTGTTGGAGTCCTAAAACTGATCCCTAAACATCCTTCAGGTGTCTCAGTGTGATTTTATTTTTAACAGATTTGGACATAAACAAGGACACACACATGCTTGAAGAGCTGCTTGTTAAATCAGTTTCTTTTACTTGTTAATAAGACGTTCTGTGTAGAATCCTTCTGTTAAAGCTGTTTTCACTGAAATGTGCAACATTTAAAAGCTATTTGTCTGCTTACAACTGCATCGATGGGATTTAACAAGCTTTGTCATCAAAACACACCCATAAAGGACAGAATCCATCTGAGGGTTTTGTCCTGTTTCCATTTAGCGGAGAACAAAAGAAGCTCTTCAGCCCACAACAAATTATTTAAAGATGAGAAATTGTTGGTAATTTGCTGCAGAGCGTAAAGAATTACTGACTTACAGAGATGCTGGTTGTTTCAGTGTTGAGACAAAGTGAATGTTTGTGTCTGAGGTCATGTGACAGGACGCTGCAAACGACTGCAGACACATTACAGTTCAGTCCTGAACCCGAGCTAACGCTGACACGCCACAGGGACCGGAACCATTTCAGTCCATCCGTGATCAGATTCTGATATAAAATAGAAAAAAAATCCCAAAAGGAAAGAATCTGAGATTTTAACCTGGATTTGCTGTGAAAAGAGCTCAATTTGAAGAACCGAGCAGCTTTCAGACCTGCAACTCAGCAGCACAACAACAACAGACATGTTTGTCTTTCAAAGCTGTTGATGAAATATCAAAGTACGAGCGTCTCCAGCCAACAGTAGCTGGAAATGAGCAAAGTATTGCTCTTATGTTGCACTTGATTGATCCAAGTAGCTCTAAGAGCTTGAGGACACCAGTTGTCATGGTTACAAAGTGACTTGAAAGCACAGTAGTGGTTCGCTTGAACACTTTTTAAATTAAACAGTCTTCTGATTAAGCTAATCAACTCCAAAACAGACTGTTCATTTACAGGTTGTTCTTTAATAATTCTGTCAGACGTTTCTAAAGTTTTACAGAACTGAACAAATCAGATCTGAAAACAGTCTAAAGATCAAACACTAAGTGTTCCAACAACTGACTTATTAAATTGAGTATTTGTGGACCTGAAGAAAACAAGATGAAGACGATGAAGTTAAATATTTAAATCAGAACTAAATAACTTTTCTGCAGTCGTGTCTCAGACGGCCGTTACTGGAACCGGTGTTCTGTAGAAATATGTTATACCTGTTGAGATGTGCTACACATGTGCTGTTCTCAAGTCTTGACTTCAATAAACAGATTTATTGTTTATTTTTGTTTCTATATTTTTCCATAAATACATTTTACCTATCAAATAAATTCTCCCAGGACAGAAACACTAAATATGATGTTATTTTGACTTTCTTTACATCGTCAGAGCAACAGGCAAATGTTTGGACACACCCAGAGGAGAAGGACCCAACAATGGCTGATAAGGACCCAGAGGGCTTTTATATAGAAAATATCAGAGAAGGATCATAAAAATATGTTTAAATAATTAACAGGACACAGTTCAGCTGTTAAAAGAGTTGGAATACTAAACTTGCAAAAGATAAATCTGGTAACATTTAGGAACAATTTTAAACTTTTTTAAACTAACAACAAGTTGGAGAGTCACTGAGTTGCAATCAACATTCAACATTTAAAAACTAACTAATGCAGCCGGAGACACGAGAAGAGAAACAAACCTAAACATGGGACACGTCATTAAAGAGTCCTAAACAAACTACACGCAGTAACGGAGCTGTTCGACTTTCCATCACAGTGTTTCTCTGTAAGTCTCTATACTGTTTTTATATTTGCTGACAGGATTTACTGTCAGGGAACATCATTTTAATGCTGCTCTGAGATGCAGTTTTAATAAAACGATAATGAGAACCAGAGGGTCTCAGTAGGTGTTTGATTTGTTTTTAGACACATCAGTGACGTTTAATCTGCTCAGAAACTTTATTAAACGAGACAAATTCAAAATGAAAATGGCAGAAAAAAAACTTTCCCTAAACAAACTGTTAAACTGTTAAAAGTTCTTTTAATTACAGTTTAAAGAAATGGTGTGAAGCTTCAATTCATTTTCACCTCAGATCACAGTGACAAGCGTTATTTGCTCAATTGGACAGTTTCCCAAAGCGCCTGCAGGGCTGAAATAGGATGTTAGAAAAACTCTAAATAGGTAATTATTCCTGAGGCTTTTTAACATTTTAAATACTCAGAATGAAGCTTCACGCTGTTCTCATCCGTCCCATCAGACCACCGTGTCCAACTGAGCACACTGATGAGGTTTTTCTTCCCACATGAAACAACTACTTCCTGTTTCTCTTGTTCTGGTTTGACACAGTTCAACAAACAGTTTCAGAAAATGAGAATGTTTCAGAATATTCACTATAAATGAAGCACAACTGTTTTCACTGTTTGTATAGAAGCAACATCCTGTTCAGAGCTGGTGTCTGTCTGAGAGGCGGGGTTTCACCTGGACAGGTGGCCAGTTCATCCACGAGTTACTAGTTAACCTTCATGCATATTTATGGTTCCTGGAGAAAATCCATGGGGAATATACAAACTCCATGCAGTAGGGATCTGGCTGGTCTGGAACCCAGAACCTTCCTGCTGCAGTGCTTAAAAAAGCTTTTTTAAATAAAAATAACACGTAACATTATGAAATAAGCAGACTTTTAGTTTTAGTACAAAACTAGTTCTATGGATGAAGATTCATTAAAATTCACCCACGTTTTTCAGTGTTTATCTGTTTTCAGAGCTTCATTCATCACGTCTACAGCAGCATTTCTATAATCAGGAGGTATGAAAATGAAAAGTCTGGTCCTTGTTAGTCATCAGCCATGTTTATAAACAGGTAAACAGGTGACCATCAATCAGTAGCTGGATTATAGGATAATTCTACCATTTAGTTAATAACACAGAAATACGTCCACATACATAAAACCAACAGAAAAACTCGGGAATCTGATTCATTATGTAGCGACACAGAGAAAGAAAAAAACAGCTTCAGTTCTGACAGAGGAAATGTTCTCTGACTGAACGCTGATCCAGACTTCTACTCAGAACATCTGCATTAAAGTGATACGGCCGTGTTATTGTGCACTTACCGCCGTTCACCAGGGGCGTTTTTCCAGAGCCGGTTGCACTGAGTAATTCAGCTGGTGGCTTTGGGAGATGGAAATCAAAAAATGAATAAATTTTACATCCTGACTCATTTAATTTTCTCCATTGGCTCAGGGAAGAGTCATTTCCTCCTTTTACAGACACGGCTACTAATACATTTTACATACAAACACAAATAATCATCCAGAAAGTGGCACATTTGCTCACACGGTGATTTGGATGAGTTTCTCCTTTTACAGGAATTCACACAAACACATGAAAACCACCATGAAAACAACTCACTGAAACATAACAAGCATTTCAACACAGAATATAAAATATAATCATGTCCAACTTTATCTTGTTTGGAAGCTAGAAGAGGTTTTAAAAGTGCCTGATAGTGTTATAGACAACTGAGAAACATGTTACAGAGTAAAAACCCCAAATCACACGATGCATTTAGTGACTCGGTGAGTAAAATGAAACACAAACACAAGGAAACGAGGAAGAAGTTGCAGTCGTCTCTGTTCTGATGATCATTTTTATTTTAATTTTCGGTTATTATTCGGTTTATGATCACCAGCTTTCAGCTGTTGGAACTAAATTTATTTAAAAACTGAAGTAAAACTTTATCAACAAAAAGATAATTTATGATTCAACTGGAACGGCGTGAGATTTTTATCTCATTTTATTCATCCTTCAATGGCAGAATGACAAACAGCTGTACAGATGTGTTGTAGTTCATAAAAACCTCATTTTAATTTTATTGTAATTTAACAATCACTACATGAGTTATCTAATGAATCTGATCTTATAATTAAATCTGAACAGCAACATAGATGAAGTTGAAAATCAACTGGATGAAGTTTAAAGATTTTTTTAACTTAATTTATTTAACCTTATTTAACTTTTGTTTTTTAAATTCTCTGGACACTTTTAAATGAGCGTCTTATCTTCTGTCTTTAAAACCATCGGATCTCGTTCTACATGTTAAACGCTGGACCACCAACGCAGATATCTGATTGGTGCAACACAAAAATCCAAATTTCAAAATATAAACGGAGTCATTTTGGTTAAAATTCCTGTTTAAATGATGAGCTGAAACAACCAGTTAGTAAAATGATGATTTTTTTTCTGCCTTATTTCAGGGAGCACTAATCAGATCATATGGTCCATCAGCAGGTCCATCTGTCCTCAAACTGGCTTACGTCTCGATTTCTAACGTTCAGTACATCATCAGGATTATTCACCCTGTTTGTCTAATAAATCAATGCATGTTCCTCGTCTCAGTCTAACATCTGAGTGGTTTGTTGGAACCACGGCTGAAAGTCCAACTCCAGACTGAGACGAGACTCGTTTAGTTCTCCAGGATGTAAAATACCGACCTGCTTCTATAATAACTCACACATGAAACACTTATTAACATATTCCTGTTAATGGAAACAGCTGGAAGTTAAAGAGGAAACTATGTTTCTGTGTGTGAGTTCATTTTCACAAAATATCAATTAAAGTAAAGTGAGAGTCATCTACTGTTACATGGAACCATGTCTGCTGTTCAGTCTATATAACAAACTGTATGTCAGAAAAGAAGGTAGTTTTATTTTTAAAGTTCTGTCCACAAGGAGCCGGATCAGAAAACGTCTCAGATCCATTAAATATTTACTGCAATAACAAGCAGCTCCCGTCGAGGTCACGAGCTGATTTCTGTTATCACGAGTTAGACGAGATCATTGACGTGTTTTCTCAACACGTTATCTGAACAAGAGAAAACACAGTAACAACAAACCAGCTGTTTAATATAATTATTAAAAACACACTGAAAATCAAGTATTTTTGAGGATCTTCTGCTTCCACATCAAACCTGAAGAGATAATAATAATATAACCTGGTACTTTTTGGTTTGATGTGTCAGTATTTTTGCAGGTTGAAGGTACTTTTCATGTTTATATTAAACCCAGTTTGACTGACAAGGTTAAAACACAATGAAAATATAAATGATCCAATCTAGTAAAGATGTTATTAATGAAAAAATAAACAAAACAAAGACTCTTAAAATGTTAAAACAGGTGAAGAACATTCCTGTGGAATCAAAGAAAACAGGTTAGAATTCTTCATGGTGACCTTGCTGGAGAGTTAATTGGTCTCACCTCTGGATCGAAGCTGTGATTGAGTCTCTTAGCTCCGGTCTTTATGCTGCGCAGTCACCTGCCTGAGGGAAGAGGCTGAAAGCCACTGTGGGGGGGGGGGGCATCACATCACAATGTTGCTCCAGCACCTGCTGATAAAAGTGCCCTCCATGGAGCCGAGGCTGCTGCCTGGGATTTTTCGGGCCACTCTCCACAGAGCCTTCCTGTCAGCAGCTGAATGCGTCAGTGTCTCTCCACCTGTAAATGCTGCGTTCAGTCCAGCCTGTCACTGGACGTGTAAACAGCTGTGCACAGTTTCCACAGCTGGATCATCAGTGAGTCCAACCACGCACAGCTTAAAAGATCTGAATCGTTACCTGGAAGAAAATGAAACTATATAAACATGAAGTGACAGAATGAGGAACAATAACAACCGATTTTAATGGTGAAATAAACTTTATTAAATGCTACGCTGCAGAGAAGTGGAGGTGTGCTCAGAAATGATTCTAACAGGTGTAAATGTGCTGATGCATCACATAAAGAACATAAGGTAGAATTTTCTTGAATATTTCATATTATGTTAAATTCTCTGTGTGAAAACAGAAAACTTGTTTTGTCTTCTCTGTTTTAGCTGCTAGCGTAATTTTAAATCGGATCTAAAATCCCATCTGAACCAATCTTTGCTATTTTTGGAGTATCATTTTCGGAGCCCATCACCTCTGGGGACAGATTTATAATTGTTGTTACTTCTCCAGCTTACCATGAAAGTGTTTCCTCAGAGTATTAATTAATCTGCAGACGTGTTAAAACCTTTAGTCACTTCAGTTCTGGTAGAATTTATGGTTCCATGTGACCCAGATATACAAATCTAAAACACTTTATGTGGCGCTGCAGTCCGACCCGGTCTGCACAGCTGCTCGGATGCGTTTTTGAATCATTAGATAAGGAGTGATAATTGGTTCTGGACCAGGTACCATTTGTTCCCTGGAGGGATGTCTCCCCTCACAGGACATTAAACCTCATGTATTTATGATGTCGCCTCTCTGGAATCCATGTGAGCGATCAGGCGGTACAGATTCCTCTAGGCCTCCACCTCTTGTGTATTTATGCAATGTGACTCATGATTTGATCTATTTGCTTCTCTCTAATCAAAAGCCCATCATGTCGGTCCACAACCAGATGTTCTAACCTTCGGATGAACCTTTGCTCTTCTTCTGCTAATGTAGCTGTCAGTATCACTGAGTGACACAGGAAGAGGAAATTTAGACAAAGCAAATGACAGAAGAGAATAAAACTGGGATTTTATTTAGAAACAGCTTTGAAGCCAAAAACACCCAAAACAGACCTGAAGGTAAAAACCATCAGGTTCTGTCTGACAGCAGTCAACACAAAACCTTTTTTTTTTTTTTTAAATATTCATTTCTTTTTCCTTTTGCATCAAATATTCATGTCAAACTGGATTTTACTGTTTCACTCCTGATACTTGCCTTCATGCGTCTATTTTTAGGAGAATTTTTTATGTGAGAACAGATTTGATTCTTAATACATTCATGAATAATTTTCTGAAGTACAACCCAATTTAGACTGAAGTAAAATAAAAGAAGAAAATGTTGTGTCTGATTTCACACATACGCCCATCACAGGAAATTAAATTAACTTTTAGATCCTTTGATTCCTTTAATCTGTGAATATCATGAACAGATAGTAAACTGTATTATTATTTGTGTTACAACCCTGAAGATGTTAAGGTGTGAGGGGGAGGGGTAACCTAACAGGACAAGGGTAGATACAGGACAGGACTTTATTTGTAAAGCGGGGGGGGGGGGGGGGGGGGGGGGGCAGATTGCTAAACGATATAACATGCACAACTTTATCACAAGGCAACTAACACTAGTCCATCAAGCAAACCAAAACAAATAAATATAGATTATAACTACCTCAAGGGGGAGGGGCCACGCCCTGTAAGGTCTAACCAAAGTTACTAGACTTAAACCAACCAATACTACCCTAAATGGAATTTAACAAACTTACTAAAACCCGAGGTGGAATAAACACCTCCTGGGTTTACTAGAGAGCTCTAACGTCCCACCAAAAAGAGGTCCAATGAAAGCAACAGTCTTGTTTACCTCAGTAAACACACCCCAAGTAACTCCGTCAGGGTAAACAACAGTCCAGTATTTAACGAAGAACTGGGCCCGTTAGCAAAACAAGACCTCACAGAACCCGTCACAGATCTGCGCCCCCTGAGCGGACGTCATCCTGAAGCGTATAGCACCGCCTCCTTCTCAGCTGGAACACAAAACATCTGGTCTAGAAGGGAGCGGGGAACATGGCTGGCGTGCCGCTGTCCATGGTGCTGATCCCAACTGCAGCCTGTCGCAGATGCAACCGGCTCATGGACCATTACTGCACAGACCGTAACAATTTGCATTTCACCATGATGACGTTAAAGCCAGCGAGAGAAACACCAGAAGCTGCTTCACGATCACTAAGACAGAGTTTCTTCAGATTTTAACTCAATGATCTGAATGAAGGAAACTGGCTGGATTTATCATCAGGATCCAGTCAGGTTTTACAGGTAAACTGTCAAATTATTTGCTTGATATTTGTTCTAAAAGAACCTTTAGTGATGTTCCCACCAAAGACACACTGATCAGGTTTAATATCCATGTGTTGATCAGTCTGATTGGGATCTAACGTTCATGTAGAAGGTTTAAATAACGCTAGAAATGAAAGAAAATACCGTTAAATCCAATCGAGATCAATATGAGGAAGACAACGAATTGGTTTGTTACATTTTGGGAAAAAACAGCTGAGCAAAATGGATTTCTAATAATCTATTTCAAAGGGTAAAAACTCCCTAAAGAGAAAACAGCTGTGATTAAAGTTCTTATTTAAATATGTTGAAAACAAGCAGAAAACAAACACAAAGGAACAAACAACCAAACAGTCCAAGTAACACAAACAGGAAGTGACACTACACGCCTTAAAGACCTAGAAACAGGAACCGAGGCTGATTCTAACATCTTCTGGTCTTTATTTATCTCCTTCAGATTAAAGTCTTCAAAAAAAAAAACCTCAATTGCACATTAAATAATGCAACTATGTATAATCCAGTGTTTATAGTATTTCTAGTCATGTTTCACCTTTTTAAAGAACCAAAACAAACAAAAATTGTAAGTTAAAATTAAGGAAATGGCAATAAAACAAGGAAACTCGACAGATTTGTTTTTGTTTCATCTAAAAACACTATTTTTAAATCTGTTACATTTTAATTGTTGTTGGTAAAATATTCTTTTCATCTCACTAGCTTCCTTTAACTGCTCATCTAAACTATTTAAATAAGTGACTCTGAAAACGAATTTTATGAAAATAAAACGTTGAACTAAAAGCTTAGAAACATATCTGAGGCACTTTGTTGGTCTTTGGTCTTTTTATTTGCCGCTTGGATGAATTTTTGTTTCAGATTAATAGTGAAATGAGACGGTTGTTTTTACAGATGAATAAAACTTTAAATCCTGCAGAAATGTACAATCCCTCAAAGTTTTCAGGGATTTTGTCTAGATGACAATAATTTGTGGTAAATCTGTCTGTTGGTTTGTTTCAAACATACAAAACAGGAATTAATTAGATATTTGGATCAGAAATTTGATCCAACTGAATGTGAACGTTTGTGACGGAGTCTTCAGTGTGATTGAACTCCTCTGATTGGACCGGTTCGGTTGCTGAACTGATCCACTTGATCATGTCAGTTTGAAACAAGTCCTGCATGGAGCCATAAACCACCAACATCTCAGTTTGATGCCACGGTGAGTTATTTTTTATTTCAGGTTGATGTCCGTGCAGAGCGCCTTTCTCCTGCTGATGGATGGATCCACATCCTGCAGCAGTTATTCTGCTGGTTACGGGTCGAACACAACATCAAAGCAGATGCTCTGACCTGTTTTGTTCTGCCTCTTTTTCCTTTTCCTCTCAGTTTCTCTGCTTCATTTATGTGGCTTCGTGCTGCTGGATATTTAGAGACATCAAATGCATGTGAGGCCCTGACAATTAGTGAGGACGGTTGCTGGGTAATTAGCAGAAAGGAAGTTGACTCTCAAATTTTCCCCTGTTCCCCAGAGTGAGCCACCCCCCACACACAACCCCACTTACAACAAAAACACATGGAAACACACAAACACAAATCTGCTGAGCAGCACAAAGCTGACAAACTCAATTATTTACACTGAATTCAGAAGCTTTTTCTTTTAGAATCTATGTAATGCCGTATGTTGGGTTTGCTGCTAATTGGGCAGAAGAGCCAACTGGAGCGAAGTTGAATAAAATAAATGTAAAAAACACGACTATATGGTTAGATGGAGGGTGAAGAAAGGAAAGATGCACAAAGAGATAATTAAAACAACAGGACTTGAGGAAAAAGAAGAGAAATGGAAACAAAAAGAAACTAATAAAGCAAAGAGTAAAATGAACCATTAAATAATCATAAAAAACATTAAAAAAAAACAAAAATGACAAGTAATTAATTGTAAAACATCTTGTATTGTAAGTTATAGCTGATATGGACCCATAAGACAAAGAACCAAACACAGAAAAACAGAATTTAAAGCCAAAAACTAAACAAGCGCCTCCTAGTGGCTGGTTCCAGTACAATATTTAAGCTCCGCCCCATTGAAAAATAAACATATACCTCTAATCATTTACCAGCTGCTGATTCCTGCAGTTCTTACTGTGTTTAAATAATCATTGTTCTAACCGGTTTAACTATAATTAGTTACTTGATAAAAGAACTACCTCCTTTTTCACTAAATTTAACAAATTTAACAAATAAAACTTGTGTCGCCACGCTGCACAATTAGTTTTATTAACAGTTCCATCCTGGGAATTCTGTTACAACTGAGACATTTACTGCAGGAAGTGGCGTGCACGACAAATTTCATCCTGTAGATTTTCTATTAAAAGTCACACAGACATTTTCTGCACGTGTGTGAGTCTGATCTCCATCTGTAGCAGCAAATGAGTGAAAACACATTCTTAATTAATAATTTGCATATGAAATCACCGTTTGCACAATGTGTTCGATAAAACTATTTAAACTGCAGCTCAATTTCACAGAAAATTAGAGCAAAGTGGTAACAAAAGTGTAGAAATATGTTTTACTTTACTGTTGCAAATGGAGCTAAAACCACTGAATGAAAAAAAATAACAGTGTTCAGAGCAGAAAGCCTCCGCTGGAGGACTGAAATAACTGCAAGCTCGGTAAAATGGCCTTTTTGTGTCGTGTTAGATGCTGTTTCATCTTATTTCTGCTTCACTCTTAGGATCTGAAACAAAAAGCATGTGTGCACATTTTCTACACACTTTCCTTCTTGTGTGCACAAATGCGTATCACGGGCAGGTTTTTTCTTACACATCGAACCCAGCTGTGCTGAATTCACCGGAGCTCTGCCCTCCAGGCCTCTCGCAGGAAAAACAGGAGGTCTAAAAGTAAAAATACTTCAAAAACCTCAAGAATACTTTACAATATTTGTCAGGTTCCAGTTCTGCATGTATGTTTGATATTTAGCTTGTTTGAAGGAAAATTCCTTTAAATATTGTTGAGTTTTAGACAGATACAATCCTCTGCATCCTCAGACTAAACAAGGACAGATAAACCTTTCACAGCACTAAAATCAGTTGATTTGTTGATGTTGGTTTGTTGCTGAAGGACAAAGCAGTTCGTCCTTTGGCTCCTGATCAACTTTCCGATGACGTCCTCTGAGCTCTAATGTGGTTACGCAGCTCGTGTTTGTGGGCTTGTTTTTAGCCTAAGTAATTTATAAGTGCTTTCTGAGGTGAAGGGGGAGTCAAACTGAGAATCGTCTCAGAACTTCTTCTGCTTACTGATTAAATATCCATCAGGACACCTTTACTAAAATTCAATAACCATGTTTGTTTATCTGCCGTCCTGTTAGAGTGATTGTTCTGTCTGAAGCTTCATCATTCTGTCTGTCATTCCTCTTCCTCCTTTTACAAACTCACTCTTCTCTCTTTTTTCTTGTTTTACTGTAAAAAGCTGAAAAATGTTATCAGATTCTTTATGATTTAAGTTTTACTGCTGATTTGTGTCGAAATACGACACGTAAAGCAGCAAATCCTCATTTGATTGTTTCTGCTTTAACTGAGTTGTACCAGCTTCATCCACCAAATACAACTAAACATACTATTAAATGTATCATTGTGTTTTTACTTACAACCAGCTGACAGTAATGTGCATCTTTGATTTTAACACCACATATATGTGCAGTCACATGTAAAACGTTACAGTAAGAAATAAAGAGCTAAAACATTTACAGTCAATTAGTTGAGAAAACTCTGACAGGGTTAATGTCATGAGATGTGGAAATGAAAAACAGACAAGCTGAAATCTGAAGGCAGCAGAAGAATGTAACATTAAACTTTAAACAAAAACAAAAAGATGTTTTTCACAAAGATAAACACACGAAGGTCAAATGAAAACAGGCTGCGTGTAAGAAAAAGATCTGAGGATTTAAAAAGGAATAAAAGAAGAACGATGACAAGTCATCCATCCATCCATCCATCCATCCATCCATCCATCCATCCATCCATCCATCCATCCATCCATCCTGTATCCATCCATCCATCCATCCATCCATCCACCCACCCATCCATCCATCCATCCATCCATCCATCCATCCATCCATCCATCCATCCATCCACCCATCCACCCATCCATCCTCCATCCATCCTGTATCCACCCACCCATCCATCCATCCATCCATCCTGCATCCATCCTGTAGCCATCCATCCATCCATCCACCCACCCATCCATCCATCCATCCATCCATCCATCCATCCATCCATCCATCCATCCTGCATCCATCCATCCATCCATCCATCCATCCATCCATCCATCCATCCATCCATCCATCCATCCATCCATCCATCCATCCATCCACCCATCCATCCTGTATCCACCCACCCATCCATCCATCCATCCATCCATCCTGCATCCATCCTGTATCCACCCACCCATCCATCCTCTCCATCCATCCATCCATCCATCCATCCATCCACCCATCCACCCATCCATCCTGCATCCATCCTGTATCCACCCACCCATCCATCCATCCATCCATCCTGCATCCATCCTGTATCCATCCACCCATCCATCCATCCATCCATCCATCCATCCATCCATCCATCCACCCATCCATCCATCCATCCATCCATCCATCCATCCATCCATCCATCTCTGGGAGCTGATTATTCACTCCAGCATTCTTTTCGTCTTTCTTTTAGATTAAATCTCATTTTACTGGTACAAACAGTAAAACAAGCCTTATTGTGTTTTACAGGTTTCTGTTTTCTTCATTAACAGTCAAACACATTTATTTCTGCTGCCAACATGTTTGTTAATATTCTCTGTTAAAAAGTGTTTGAGTGTTCAAACCCCAAAAGAACGGGATTAGAGAAGTTCTTCATTCAAAAACTAGATGAATAAAACCAGATGGACAAAGAGGATTAAGGGTTCTAATTAAACTATTTATTAAAAGTTATTGTAACTAAATTTTGAGAAAACGTGAAACAAAGAGAAACAGTTGGACTAAAAGAAATTTTCAGAAAAAAAAAAATAGCATTTTGGGGTTAAAAACTCCAGTAAAACAACAACAAACAGGAAAATGTGTAAAATGGATTTTTACCTTTAATAGAAACATCAGATGATAAAATCAACAGCTTTTGTTTTTTGATTAGATTTTTGTCTGAGAATATATTTTATTCTTCTTTCTTGAATGTTTTATTGATGTTAGTCTCATTGACACGCATCTGACTCGAAGCACTCAATATGTTCACTTTTCACACTAAGTAAGATAGATGGACCGTGAATTAATCTGTGGATATTTCTGGAGCAAGACATGTTTCTGTTTTTCAGGAAATATAAAAACAAGAAAAAGTTCACAACAAACCAAATAAAAGCTAAAAAATGATCTAAAATTCAGAATTCTGTCACTTTTATCGTAAAGTTTTTTTTCCCCACAGACGCTGTGCGACCAGCGAACAGATCCGTGACTGACATTAGATCAGATGACTTGATGTTGGAGCTGCTCTCAGCTGCATGATTCACATGAAAATGCCTCTCAGCACCGACTCGTGACACTAAACAGACCGAACAATGAGTCCCTGAATGCACCAACTTCACATCTGGATGTTCACACTGTTTGGTTATTCAGTCTGGCAGGTTACAAAACACTCACACAAAACACAGATACGATCAGGATGCACAGCTCAGTCTCACGTGCACGATTGTTTAAAGCTGATTATCACTACAAGCAGATGTTGATGTTGATGAGAAACACAAACACACTGCAGATCCAGCGATACTGATAAAGGGTTTAAATCATAAACTGCTAACAAACTGTTCATATAACAAATTCAGGGAAAATCTCCAAACCAGAAACAGCTGAAATGATAAAATATTTAACCAGAACAGCTAACAAGCGCAAACAGGCAGGCTATTAATGCCATGTACAGGTAACAACATCGAAACATGACCAAGTTGAATTTCCTTAAAAACAAAAACTGCTAAAAGAAACAAGAAACTCTGGTTTCAAGGAACTCCTGCACCTGAAGCAGAAACAGCTAACGATCACAGAAAGAATGATTTTATATGTAAAAACAGCTTTAAGAACATAAACATGTTTTCAGAGTAGAATATTTACACCACAAAGTTAACCAAAAACCAGTATCAATAACAAGAAACGGCTAACAAACACAGTCAGATTTAATTTTTAAGGTTCATCTGGTGCTGCTAAAGCTGAACCCAACAAAATGTCTCAGACTTCAGTAACAGAATCAACTGAAATCATTTTTCCTGCTTAAAAAAACTTGAAACAGCTGCTTGAGTGCTAATTCCTGAGTCCCCAAACCAGCAGAGAGATCATGACAAACTCTGTGGTTCCAGAAATCCACTTAACACTGAACACCTCTGGTTTCTCAGCTGCAGAGCCGTTCAATTCTAATCTGCTGCTGAGCAGAAACACACAGCGAGCGACGCCGATACAGCTGCTGGATGATGCATAGTAAACAGGACAGAGCAGCGGCAGTAATGACTAATCAGACGGAGCTGGAGCGTGCGTTTGCAGACCAACACAGGACGCATTTTCTGTGGAGAATCAGCTTCTAGCAGAGTGAGAAACTAATCCAGCAGAGCTAAATCTGCCACATCACTGAGACTGATCCCAAGTGGAGAAGCGATGCAGCTCAGGAAAAGCAGCAAAAATGTCATAAAGAAGCACAAAAAGAAAGTCAAAGGAAAAGCTGTCTTACCTCTCAGATTGATGCTGAAACCTCAGTAACCAAAAAGCTGGTCCTCCTCAGTAATCAACGAAAGCAACTCTCACCATCCACTAATTTCTTCTGTGAGATAATTTCAGCTCCACTTCAAACGCTCAAGTCCAGCAGAATCATACGGTTCATTTCCTTGAGCATGACAGGTGCCTCTGACATGCTTCTTCGTCCCTTCAGGAGGACCACGAAACCTCAGACTGCGATGTTACTGGGGCAGAGAGGCGGGCAGCACCAAGACCACTGACAGTTGTAGAAGTAATATTCCCAATCGTGTAAAGATCTGAGCATCTTCAGTTAGAGATGATACAGAGAAAAGGAAGATCCAGAGCACCAGGACCATAAACCCAGTGAAGCTTAAATCCTCCTAAAATGAGCTGAAGCTTGGCAGGAGGCAGGCAGATGAAGACAGCGCAAAGGGAAGAGGTGCTGTTGCATCAACATACCTCTGAGACTAGTTCTTCTTCTTTAAAGAAGAAAAAGAAAAGAATGACTGCCAGCATCATCTCCACTCTGAATCTCAAGTCTGCACAGGAAAGAGTGTGTGTGAGCATGCATGTGTGTGTGTGTGTGCGTGTGTGCGTGTGTGAAGGCAGCGAAGGAGAGCTGAGAGGTGGCAAACAGGCAGGAGGCTGCGAGCGCAAGTGGAGTCAGAGAGTGATGTGAGAGGATAGGATGCTAAGAGGAGGAGGAGAGAGAGGACCGCATGCACTGTTAGAGACTACATAAACAGCACCGAGGAGGTGGAGTTTTCAGTGCAGTAAAGGAGGAAGAGGAGGGGTGAGATGTTTAAAACCTGAAAAGAGACAGAATTACTCTCATGAGTAAAATGAGAAGTAACAAATACTGATGAGACAATCTAAATGTTAGAGGTTAAACAACAACAGAGAAAAGTGATGGCCGATGAGGAAATGAGTTCCACATGTCACCCCAAACCTGCTGGCTCCTCCTACTACTTAACATAAAGCCCATAGAGGGCGTGGCTAAAGGGATAGTTGGGTTTCTGTGGAGTAGCCATGAGCAGTCAGTATATTACCTGCAGTGATTTGGGTGAAATAGTTCCAATTCTTCAGAATAAAAACACCCAAAATCTGAACTGAAAACATGAAGAACTCCAACTCAAAGGAACAAAAAGTGCTGCGTGAGCTCAGAAAGGATTTATAGACTAAAATTATTTTTTCTTTGTTAATGAGTTTCACGTATTTGAATTAAAATTTCATGGAACCTGTTACAAAAGAAATTCATTCGAATCAACAAATTCTTTTTTTGAGTATAGAGAACATTAGAAGGAGACAGGTAGAGGAGTTACCTGGACCAGTTCTGGTCCTCAGAGTCTCTATTCTACAACAGAAGCCTGTTTATCACTTATTGAAAAGAATCTGGTGTGTTGGAGCTCAGAAACATCTAAAACCTGCAGGACGGTGGCCCTGTAGGACCAAGTCTGGACACCCTGTAGGATCTGGTCTGGACACCCTGTAGGACCAGGTCTGGACACCCTATAGGACCAGGTCTGGACGCCCTGTAGGACCAGGTCTGGACGCCCTGTAGGACCAGGTCTGGACACCCTGTAGGACCAGGTCTGGACACCCTGTAGGACCAGGTCTGTGGATCAAACGAAGGAAGAGATTAATATCATCATCACATACGTTTAAGTGAGATTTATTCAAACATTTTATGACTTTCACAATAAAACTAATTTAACCATCAAACACCTGCAGAATAAGTTTCTTTATCAAATCTTCATAGTTATCGATGTTCTTCATGGTTTTCTCCAGAGATCAGAAACATGCACGTCAACTTCACTAATGAAGCTAAGTTAGCCCCAGGTGTGTCTGTGTGTGCACGTGTGTGTGTGCACGCATGCACAAAAATAACCCCAAACAACAACCCAGTTGATAACAGATGGCCGCCCTTCATGAATTTTGCTTTTATAGTTTTTCCTTGTTAAACTGTTTTACGACAACTTTTAGTTGAGAAATTGAATCTCAATAAATTTAAATTCAAACTAAAGTTTTCTTTTCTCATGTTTCTTAAAAGAACATTAATAGAATCACCAGCTGATCAACATATTTATAAGGAGGCTGATACATCCTGACAGACTTGTCTCTGATGCAGGGGGGTGTTTAGTATGCCAGAGCGGGCGGCAGGCACATAAACAGATGAGTGAAGCCAGGGTGCATTGACTTTGTCTCTCCCCAGACTCTCTTTGTATTTGCAGAGGAAAGATTGGTCTCCTCCCCCTTTATTGAAACCTCTCCTCTCTAAGATGAAGCGCTGCTCTCAGGGGCAGTTTCTGAAAAATGCAATTTTCTGTTAGTGTAACATTTGTGTTGATCCTACATGTCAATTTTCTATAAAGTCTGAATGGGTCCAGAATTTTGTCAGAATAAAACGAAGCAGATAATCGCCCTCTGCAGGTGAGAGCAGCCGGAGCCACGGGGTGGGGGGGGAAGGGGGATGGAACGGGACATAAAAAAGCAGCAAATTCAGTTTCATGTTAGAGATCTTAGAACTTTAACATAAATTAATTTAGCAAAAAAAAAAAAAAAAGGGAAATAACTTCCTTTATAAATGTCACAGAGATTTTGAGCAACTAGGTGAGAAAGCCCCGCCCCTTGTGGTGCTCTATGGCTCAGGAAGACTTCTCAGTTGAGGAGGATCATAAAAAAAAGAACCTTCATGTTTTGTTGAACATTTTTTGTGTAACGAGCAGCTGATTGTTGATGATGTCACATTAGTTTTAAACATTCTAAGTTTGTATCATCTTACTGTGATCTTTTGTTTCTTTTATTTTTCCCAAATTTACCTGTTTTTATTTCCGTTGTTTAGCAGCTTTCAGTTACAGTAACATTGATCCATCCTTGCTTTTAGTTTTTGGGGGTTTATCTTGTTATGATTCATTTTGCTACATTTAATTATAAGTTATTTCTTTCCTCGTCATGTCATGGTTTTTTTTCCCTCAGTGGTGTATCTGGATTTTTATCATTAGTTAATGTGGCTTCATGTCATCTTTATGTTCATAGTGTTCCACTCTCACATGGTTCTACTGCTTTAGATTTCTGGTAACTTTGTTTTGTTAGATATTTTCGTGTGTGGATCTTTGTTTTCTTTTATCCGTGTTAGTTTTCCTAATGTAATATTTACTTTCTTGGTGCTAATCTTATTTTTACTAGAGGTTTGATTTATTCTGTCATAGTTTCTTCTTTGTCGTTGTCTCCGGTTCTCCTGCTGTTGTCATCGAGGGTCACAGTACGTCAAAGCTTTGCTTTCTGTGTTATCTGTCAGATTCTTCCTGTTTTCTTATATCATCCATCATGTAAGTTCATACACATGTGAGAAAGTGTTGTAACAGACCCAAACACATGGAATTACACAAAATAATAAATAATAAATTCATGTTAAACTGGAGTCCATGAAACACAAGGAGCAGGTAGGAGGTGACGGTAGGAACTGAACACTGACGTGATGAAACTAGGAAGAATCTAAACTCAGAGGATGATCCATCAGAAGAAATGATTATCAGCTGTGGCAGAGGAAGTGAAGTCATAAACTGAACCACAAAGAACAGACTAAAATAACCAGATGACTCTAAAGGTGCGTTCACACCGGCCACTTTGTCAACGTCAAGCAACGCTGATAACGCTCCAAATTTGACGTTTGAAGTTGAAGCTCATAACGCCTGCCAGTCAGAGCGCGTAGGCGTTAAAGCTCGTAAAGCCTGACCGAAAAAGAGCGCGAAGGCGGGGCTTCCTTTGTTATCGGATGTTCGGAGCTATGGCGGATCATATTGAGACAGTGGCTTGGATTTATTTACTTCATAGATCTAGACAACGTCAACGTCGGGTGCATCAGCGCCGTTTGTGGATACACCCCATTCTTCAGATGCGTTCTGAGTTTGGTGAGTTTAACCATTTGCTCCAGGAGAGTTTGGATGAGGTTCATTTATCTTCCATTTTGGCTGATCCCGCTTCTTTCCGGCTACATGCTGTGACGTCTTACGTCACTACGATGAGACGCTCTGATTGGTTGACATGCCGCTTCAAGAGCGTTATGAACGTCAAAAGTTCAGCTAGCTGAACTTTGAGCGTTTCTAGCTTTTCAAGCGTCAACGCCTGAAACGCTAGAAAAGCATGAAAAGTTGCCGCTCATAACGCTCACAAAGCGCCGCAGAGCCGTTGACGTCTGTCTGACGCCCGTCCACCATAGACTTTACATATAAACTTGTCGTTTATGAAGTTGATGGTTGGGCCGGTGTGAACGCACCATAAGACTGAGAGTTAAAACTCAGGAAACTGAACCAATTAATAACAAAAACGTGATAAATGACACAAGAGAAAAAACAAGAAAACACGAGGAACCACATGACGGTCCCCAGCTGATGGACATTAAAACACTCTGATCATCATTATACAAACAAACTACACGTCAGTGTCTGTTGTTTACTCTGTAACTGAGTTCCTCTCAGAGTTCACCATCAGGAAGTGAAAGACTTTGTTGTTTGTATTTATATTATTCTTTAAGTTTTCTGTTTAAACTGTGTGTACGGCTGAAGCTGCATCACCTGCTGACGTTTTATTGATTAAATATCATCTTTTCAACCTTTCAGAACAAAAGCTTGTTATTTCTGATCTGCAGTTGTGTTCTTTGATATGAAACATGCCAGTATATTTATACATTCTGTGTATATGAGATATTAAAATACACATGCACTGTATGTCAAACTGCACACGGAGAAACATACAACTGCTCACACACATTCAGTTTACCTGAACACACCTAATTTGCTGAGAGAACTCGAGCACAAGTTCAATCAATACTTGTTATGAAAAGAATATCGGCCTGTTTTAAGGAAGAGAAAAGGAGCATAAACTCGTCTCTTTGTACAGAAACATTTATCAAAATCTTTTTCCTTTCATGGCTCGAGTTGAGCGATCAGCGTGTCTGAGCAGCACATGCAATTATAAAGACATGCTTCTGTAAGCAGCCGTCGATATTAACAGATGGACTCGCGGCCCGCTGCTGAATATCCAGTATGGATCTGCCACTGAAGCCGGCGTGCACGCCAGGATGCAGTTTACAGTCAAAGGAAGGGGGTAATTACTGCCGACCTTCACTAATTACTGAGCAACGACCTTGTTTGTCCTTATTTTTGTGGTACAGTAATGTCTTTTTATTTTACACTGAGGCTGAAAGGAGGTGCACCGGTCTTTAAACAACACTAATGGAAACAACATGCTCCAATAAAATGTCAACAAATCATTATTCCAACACCACCAGCTGATAAAATGATTAAATTCAAACCAAATATCTTACAGCAGCTGGAAGGATTTCTTTAAGTTCCTCCTTAAACCTGCAGTGAGACATTGAGGTGAGATAATTATCTGAATTGTTTCATGAAGAAAGAAACATACAAAATCAATATTTATTCAATCTAAACAATCAAAGGATGATTCCTCCTGAATAAAATCCCAGTTTTCATGAAGATTCTAGTTTTCCTCCTCATTTAGTTCTAGAAATCTCATTTCCCTGATTTATAAATCAAATATGATTGAAACTGCGTCGGATGTACAGATTAAATCTTCAAAGCATCTGAAAATCCCAGAAAGCACAAACAGGAAAAACGTTTCTGTTAATGTTAAAAACAAACTCAGCTTTGGATTTTATAAAGATGGACTGGAACAGAATGAGACATCACGAAGAACCGAACAAATTAACAGCTGATTTTTAAGTGTTTCTTTGTTTACTGTTATTGTTTGTTCTGTTATTTCTTGTTTTCCTCAGATCTTCGGTTCACTCAGCTCATCACACCTGCAGTTCATTCTGATTATTATCAGTTGCACCCATCTCTCCCCACAGAGTGATACCTCTTGGTTTTTCACTCATCTTTGTCAAATCCTTCTGTTAATGACACCATTCTAGTCTTAAGAGCTAACTTAAAGGTTTTTGTAGGTATTCGGCGTCACCTGATAATAATTGTAATTTATTTGTAAAAGTTAGTATAAAGATGTTTAAGATCAACATCTGAGCTTGTTGTTTGTATTTTGCATGTAAACATGAAACACCTACCTGGTTAGATCATATTTACTGTTGCTGTGTGAGTTGTGTTTTCTCTTCTAGTACTGAGAATAAATATGTCCTGTAACAGATGTAATTACGTTTGTTGTGTTTGTTAATAAAGCCTGACCTTCTGGTCTCACATTGTTCAGTTATTTATGGTGGAAGTTAAATCTATGAGTCAGCAGAGACAAACACATTACTGTAAAACTACGCTGGAGAAAGTTTGAATTAGTTGGATAATTGCCACAGTTTAAGATTTTTACATTTGAGGGAAACACATAGACTTTCTCTTAATTGGAATTTCATGTTTCAGTGACTTAATGAAACAAACTAATAGCTGAAAATCAGACGTGGAGTATAATTCATGTGTATGAAGCTAAATGAGTTTGAAATGATTCTGTCTGCATGAACTGATTCTTATTCCAGGAATTCACAGTCAGAATCAGGATGTTCCTTTTACTCCCTATCAGCTGGTCTCATCAGTACAGACCAGGTGAGAGTGTTCCGTCTTCTTCATGGTCAGATGTGACAAGAACACCAAACAGGAAGCTGGTCCAGAGAACAGAGAACTTCCTCCTTTGTTCATTTCAGGTGAAACTATTTGAGCAGAAGACTGAACGAACTCTAAAAAAACATCTTGTAAATACTTAGTAGTGTGTTAGAGCCTGATCAGGCAACTGAAGCAGCTAATGCAAACTACTCTGGAGTTCATTTGGAACCACATTAAGACCACCGGGTCTGAAAGGTCTGGATATGGTGGTTTGGGTTTTTATCCTTCAACTGAACAAACAAAGCAGAGTTCAAGCTAAACAAACTGAAAACACCTTAAACTCTGAGTTTATCTCTGAACTTATTTACATTTATTCACACATCTGCACTGCCTGGACTTCAGGATCTGAGTTTAGTCTTTCCAAGATGAAAAGTTTGAACATTTATTGTTAAATAAAGAGAACGATGTGGAATTAAATCTTCACCTTTTCTCCTCGACATATTTGATCGTTTAGTGTTTTTAAAGTTTGTTCTACTTGGAGTGATTTCAGTGTGTTTTCTTCATGCTGACTTAATGCTGCGTAGGGAGCAGCTAGCGCCCCCTGTTGGCCAAAAACTAGAATATTTACACCAACAAATTCTGATGATTAGAATAATCTCCTGCAGATTGCTGGCTGTTGTCACTCGTGTTCAACAAGTCATTTCTCAAGGTCATATTATACTTTTTACCGCAGGCGAAGGAAAGAAGAAACCTGGAAACAGCTGCAGAAGTGGGTTTGTAGTGGGTGAAGTTTGAGACGTATCAGTTCATGAAGATGAAGAATGTTTCATGTCAGCTGCTCAGAACCGTGTTCCCATCACAGACACATCTGGCGATCTCATCTGTTGTCAGTGTGTCAGTTCGTCTGGTTTTGTTCCTGCAAAATGTGAAAGAAAATGAAAAATGTGTGAAAGTTTAAATTCATCAAATGTTGTTTTATTTACAGAAGAACACATTTAATTGATCGTTTTTCCACCTATATGTTTAAATGATCTCATGAATCACAACAATGTACTGATGCACTTTTCATCTTGATATTTGAATTTAAATTATAACAACACTGTCAATATCAGAGATCCTAATATCCACATTGCAGTTGTTTTATTAATGCACATTATTAAATTATAATTTCTCTCACACATTCATCTGGTTACCAACTGCAACTATTAGATTCACCAAGTGCTTCATGGGTTTAAGAGGTTGTTTTTAAAAATCATTCTCATGTTGGCAACTTCCAAAAAAGCCTTTTTATTCATGAAAACAGTCACAGAAAAGTGAGACCATTTTACAGGTAAATACAGGTAAATACTCACAACAGTTTAATGTCCCACTCATGCTGAAACTAAAGTCACATTATAACAGATCTGGATCTCAGTCAGCTGGTGGTCTCTAGTTCCTGGTCCGGACCAGAATCATTATTTACACGTCCAGACTTCCTGGTTCCATAACGAATCACATGTGAGTCTGCAAGGCTGCCAAGTCTTCAACACAAGCAGCAGCAAACTGATCAGCTGACCTGCACGTGATGGGGCGTTCAAACACACTTAGGAAAACTCAACACTGAATAAATAGACCTTCTGATATTCCCAAAAACTGAACGAATACAAGAGAAACTAAATGAGGATCAACATCAGAACTGGCAACCCAACAGAAGGGGAGGGGCTGATGGGTTTTTCTACATGAACAAGGTCTAATTCTTACATACTGTAGCTTTAACATAGATATTGAGACCAATGAGGATCAACTATTATCAGCTGAATTCAGTCAGTAATTTTCTTTACCCTCTACTTCCTGTGCAGGGTTGTAGGTTAGGGTTAGCTGGTGTCTGTTTCCTTTATCATTGGGCGAGAGGCGGGGCTACACCTGGACAGGTTGCCAGTCCATCACAGCTGAAACTCCAGTATTATATCATAATCTTTTCAAATTAGACATGAAAGCCAAGAGTTTAGAATAATCTGGATTTCACTGTTGGTACTGAAGAAGCAACATTTTTCGATTCCTACATAGTTCTGAAAAATATCTTTACAGTGTGTTTGAAAAGTGGGTGATTTTCTTGCAGTTTGTCAAACTAATTTGCATGTGTGCGACTCCCTGACATGAGTGAATTAAACAGACAACAGACATGGGTAGACATGGCACCAACACGGCTCATTTATTCTCCTGATCCAGCTGCATTATTCATGAACACCTTCCTGCATCCATACCAGCACTCTCAGTTGTAACTCACTGCAGCAGGATTCTTTTTTGACGATGTTGATGAAGTTCTCACTGACATCACCTTCATCATCGTCAGCTTTATTGGTGTTTCTGATTAGCTGCCTAATGGGTTCACACGTCATTATGTTCAATCATTGTGGGAGTTTCCATCACCCTGCTGGAGGTACGCAGTCGTGTTTCAGCTGAGGAGGAAGAAACGCTGCCTGGCTGAGCTGAAATGACGTGACTCAGAGCTCCACTGCGGCTGAGCGACCACCAACACGTGCTGCATAATGTCTGATGAGTCGGGCACAGACTGACGCTCGGCTGCGCTTTTTTTATCTGGTCAGATGTCTCCTTTAAAATCAGGGAAAAGAAGAAACAACATCCTGTTTCTAGACTTAGAAATTCAGTCTTTTTGAAACATAAAAACCGGGTCATAAACCCAAGTCTGTTTATTACATTGTAAAGGTCTTGTGAAAATTGAAAGAACAACCTGCACTTTTATATCGTTTTAGATTTTTCAAAAAACCCTTTTAAAGAACTGGCAGACTGCTGGTGGAGATCACAGTGCAAATCAGACAGGAAACAGAACTGAAATGGATTTACTTAAGAGCTGAGAATTCCATGAAAAAATGCACATCGCCTTCTGAGTCTCAAACGAACATTAAATCAGGGAATAATTCCCTTTTGTTTAAATCTTGAAAACAACATCTTCTAATGTTGTTCAATGTGTAATGTCTGTTTGTGTTGTTAATGACTCTCAGCTACATAACACTGAATGTTAGCTCAGTATCTGTAACATCTGGATGAGCTGTGGTAGCCATCTTGGATCAGGCTGACTCCAAGTGTCAATCAGATGTACATCTAATGATTTCTTTATAATCTGTCCAGTTGTTTATGAGATATTTTGCTAACACACGTTATCATCACCTGCTGCGCCCCTTTAGAATCAGCGCACAGAGAACCAGCAGCTGCCAGATTGTCAGATTAGCGTTGATGCTGTAATTCCAGACGTTTCCTGACAAAGTTGCTACTTTCTCTTTGGATTCTGACCCGGTCTGCTTCACCCACGACGCTTTCTCTCTTGCCTCGTTTGTAAGTCTGCTACATCTGTGATTATTATATGCTCACAGAGGTTTTAACTACTGACTGTCTTTTGGAACAATTTTAATTTCAGATTGGATCAGATTACCTTGGATTATTAGAGTTCTGTTAAATAATCCAATAACAATCTAATAAAGTAAACACTTCCTGTTTCCTGTTCGCCCTTCCTTTTGCCTTCATACTCACCTCAATCATTTGTCCTATACTTTACCTGAATACTCACCTGGGAAACAGATTCCTACCTCCAGCATACATGGTGACATCATCTCCTCTTCGTTAAAGCTCGGGGTTCTTCTCTATCTTTACCATCTCTGAAAGATAAATTAGAACAACATTTCTTCCCCTTCAAAGTAAAAGTATTGACACTAATCCCCCCATCACAGTACATGTCCTGATGAACCCACTTCTGGTCTGACAGTGACGTTAAAATCTTTTCTGAGTCTCTGTGCATTTGAGTCCAAAATAAATAACCATCACATTTTGTCAAATATTAGAGAGAAATTCAGTCTTTAATCTTTAAATGAGGCCAGTAAAGAGTAAAAAGCTTTATGTTTGTAAGTCAAACGATCATCTTCAACAGTTCTTTGTATTCTGTGTTTGTCAGTAAAATTCTGTTGCTTTGTTTTCTTAAGTCTTGTGTTTTTTCGTGAGGTTGGCTGGTGATGTGTCGCTTTGTGAAATCCTCTGCCGCAGTAGGTGTTCAGCTGGACCAGAGCAGTGCACGTGAGCAGGACAAAAGTGCATGAAATTCTCTGAAGCCGTGTGGAGAACTGACTCGACTGTGGAGAATCAACAGAAATCAAAAAGAATCCAAATGTAGATGAAAGTCCAGTCAGTTCTGTAGCAAGTCTAACAAATAACTAAAGTCTGCAGTAAATCACGCAGTTGAGAGCTGAATTATAACTTCACCACTTTCAGATGCAAACACATTACACGTCTGAGTGTCATTAAGGGAATAAAAGGGATGAGATGCTTATGAGAGCTGGATCCAGTCAATCTCAGGATGGAAATCTATACAAGGAAGTTTCTCTCCTGGCTTTTAGTGCCAGAGAAGTGTCTTTATTTGACTGAGAGTGGTAGCCTCGTATCAAGGCTTCACACTGCACCATCCTTCAGAGCTTCATTTTCAAGATTTGTGAGCCAGAAAGTGAACGAGCAAAAGAAAAGATGATCAGAATGAGAAGCGGCCAGACAAAGAGGAAGACTCAAAAGAAGATGAAGAAAGGCCAGAGAGGAAGGTGATTATATTAGAGTGTGTGTTATAGAATAAACTGGAAAATTTGAGAGATTTAGAAAGAAGATAAAAACATATAAATTTCATTTGGTTATGAAATGAATCTGGTCAAGCTGAATTTATGACATTTGTAAAGCAATTCAGCATAAAGAAGAAGATTTATAAGTGTAAATGATCAGCACGGTTAGATCAGAGTATCATCCAGTGGTGAAAACCTTTTCAAACATCTGGTTAGAATCTTCAATAAGGATAAAAGTGACAGCTGAGGATTAACAGACTGTTCTACTATCACAAAGAGAGTTTAATGGAAACAGATTTCTGAAACATGAAACATCTTAAAGATGCACATGACCACAAATAAATCAGTACACATGAATAAATACTAAGGGAACATTTGATGGTTCATTGATGATCGCCCACACTAATGCTGGAATGTTTCTATTTCCATTTTTTCCATCTAAATTTCATCTTTCAGTGTTTTCTCCACTGTGACCTAGATGAAGGGCTCAAACAGCTGATGTGCATCCCATTTTTCTTTCTGTCTTGTTGTTGTGTGTGTCAGTATTTGTGTGGACCATGACCGTGTGGGGTGGGAGGTTAGATGGAACTGGATTTTAAGATCTCAGGGATCAGGTCTCTGACAACAGCAGCACTGGTTGCCTCTTCAGCTCAAACCTCAAGCCCAGACAGTCTCAAGCTCAGGCATCACACAACCTGCCACTGAAATTTAGACGTGAACAATTAAAGTGCACACATCCTGAAGCTGCAGCTGTAGACTAGATCCTGGAGGGACACCTCACAACAGATGTTTTAGTAAGACACATTAAAGTTGATTTACTGTGCAGTTACACTTTATAATCTTTATCTTGTTCCAATAGTTGTAGCATTTAAATTCTTAAGATAATTTTCAAAGTTTGCTCTAAAATAAAAGAACTGACCCAATGTAAAAAAAAAAAGTAAAAAGTCAATAAAAAAGTTTAAAAAATGAACTTCTGGTTAGTTTGTTGCACCAAAGTGATGTTAATGCAAAAGACTGATGCAACACAAACAGATGTGTTAGTTTTAAAGTTTAAGTTTGAGTTAAGTTCAACACTGTGGCTGAACACTGAACCCTCCTGTATCATCTGGAAGATGAAACTGATTCTTTAAAAGAGAATCATAACACTGAACACTTATCTGCACCAGCAAGCCCTCATCAAGAAGTTCAACCTCGTAGTTTAGACCTAAACATTTTTTATTCCCAAGTTTAAAAATTATAACCATATTAAAGTATTTTTATTAGTTTTTTATCAATTTTTCACCAGCTGGAACATGAGAGTTAGAGATGAAAAAAAAGGAGTAAAAATAATGAATTTGCTTCTGTGCACTCTCGTCTAACCTCTGTATAAGGAGCTGACACTTTGCTCCACCCCTCTGGGAGCAGCTGGAGGGCATATCTAACAACCTAACCATCTCACGATTGAGAGCAGATGACTATTACAAGCTGGCAGCAACAGCCAGATTACTGACCTTTGCTGTAAGTGCTGAACAGGCTCACAGAGGCCTTGCAGGAGAGGGAAAATGGAATAGTGGTGCAGTAAGCTAACATTAGATGTATTACAATCCTGCTCCAAGATTTATAACTTCTAATTTGCAAGTAAGAATTACATTTTGCTGGAAATGGTAAAGTAAAACTCTGTTAAATAAAAAGAAATGTACATGTAGTGTGATCTGTAAGGCGGGTTGGAGCCTGTTCCAGGTCCAGTTTCACTGGTACTTTAACCTTCTACTGGGCTGGAAAGTTCTGGTAACAGAACAAACCAGAGACAAGCTCTTCTTCTGCTTCCTTCCAGGCAACAAACAACGCCTCACTTTGCACCAGCAGTTCACCCTGTGAGGCTTCATTTCTCCCTCTGGACTGGACTTTTTCATTTGGTTCTTGAATATGTTCCACTTCTCATCCAAGGAGCTTCATCAGTCCAAAATGAAACCTGCAGGTTGTAGATTTTCAAAGGGGACTCTGGTTTCCTCTCTAAGTGTCTGTCTGTGTTTGTCTCAGTGTGTGTCTGTAATAGACTGGTGATCTGTCCAGGTGTAGCCCCGCCCCCCACCCAGTGACTGCAGGAAACAAATAGATGGATGGTATCATCACTTGTTTCTCAGCTGAACTGAAACATTTACCGTCTTTACAGATTTATGCTACAACATAAATATATTCCAATCTGGATTGAAATGTAAAAACAGGAACTTTCTGACTAAAGCTGCTACATTTAGTGATTCAGGTGATTTTTTGCACCAACTGAACAGAAGTTGTGAAGCTCTCAACGTCCCTGGACAAGTGGACCAGCAGTGATAAGAAAGTTGACTCCACAGGATTCAGTTAGCAGCCTGTAATTTGTAATTTATACCAGAATGATGACTCAGCGTGAACTGCAGCCTGATCCTTCCAATGAGATGTCCAATCCCTGCAAACAGCATGCTGTAGAGCAGGATGATTGTTTTACTCTATGTGGTATTTTTTCTCAGCCTGTAACATTTTAAATCTTTAAGCGAAGTGACCAGATGTTGAACATTTCTCTCTCTACATTGTGAACTTCTGGTTTTCTCCTGAGACTAGACTTTCTTTAAGGTGGACTGAAGAATATAATGTCATTTTTATAACCCCAATTTCTTGTCAAAAATAAGAACCATCATACAACAATTGTGTGGTTTCGATACTCCTTCTCTTTTCTATATCTACTTCTGAAATGGAAATGACACGTTTACTCTCCCCCGAGTGCTCATATCGACTCCACAAAGATATCAGAATGACACTTTTTGCTTCCACTGAACTCTGCTGAGGGGTCCAGTCCTCTTAGCCTCAATTACATCAAATACACCTGTCGCACTCTGTGATTCAGCTCTGCAGTCTGAGATTTGGCTCCAAATATCCTGGACTAAATACAAGTCAACAATTTTCTTGATGGTTCCCTTTGTGGCTCAGTGTATATCGTACAAACACCCAGAACAGCAACATCCCAGGAGGAACATAAACACCTCTCATTCTGTGAGAATTAAAAAAGTCGTAATTATTGAGGACATTCAATATTTTTTTAGAAGTGATGCACAATGATAAAAAAGAACATCTACTTAAGTCGCTGTTTCCTGAAATTACCTGACACATCTCCAGAAAGGGATCCAGACCTTTTAATACCTTCACAATCTACTTCAGCATTATGGCTGTGTGCAGGTGAAACACAAGAGACCTGAGGAGTATAAATAAATAAAAACTTTTTAATAATGGAGCACTAAGGAAAAGAGTAAATGAAGGCAATAATATCTAAACACCAATCTCATACAACAGAAAAGCACCAGCTTTCTGCAGCTTTCTATCAATGTATATTAAAAGTTTTTAGTCACTTTGTGTTTCTGTTCTTAAACATAAAGACGTTACAACTCAGTAGCATGTCGAGCTGTTCATGTGGTAGACAAAAAGGTTTTGAATAGATCGAATAGAACGTCTTTTTCTGGTCATAGTTTTCTATTTTTCATATTGTCTTTTTGGACCTTTTAGATATTTCCATATAATCTTTTTATTAGTTGTAGTTTTTCTTTGTTTTTTTCTCACTAATAATCTTGTTGTTTCTGTCATTTATTTAGTTTTAACGTCACTCTTTTCATTGTTTTTCTGTCTCTATCTTGTGTTTTTCTTCTAATCCTAACTGCTGTCCTCACCTTCTACTGTTGATCTCTCACAGCTGATACTCATCTGTCATCACGCACCTGGTTCTCGTCAGTAATCTACCTGCACAGTCTATCTCTGGTTCACCTGTTCATAAACTTAGTTTTAGACAAATTAGGCAATTTAGCAACGTCTCATACCTTATATGCAACTGATGTCCACACACGTAACTCTTTTAAGGACATCAATTTCCAAATTTAACTGATGTTTGGACAATCAGAAAAAGCTGAAAGATACGTTTATTTGAACTTAAGATAGAATATCAGATCATTGCACATGAAAACACGATTTAGCTAATTAACCAACAAAGTATTTGCTCAGTCTGAGAAACTTCAGTCTTGTTTTGACTAATTAGCATCGTTAGATAATTATTTCAAACAGCTGGACTGAAACAGTTTTTATTTTAGTGAACAGGACCGAAGGTGTCAAAGACTAAACTGAAGATGATTATTTCATGCTTCAATTTCTTCTGGTATAAATTACTATAATTTTATTATTTTCTTGCCATGATGTTTTAGCTTCTAGATGATACAAAACAGAGCAGACGGTTCTGAGTGGGACAACCGGGACACATGACGCTTTATCTTCTTTTTATCTTGTTATTAACCAGCCAGCTTACTGCAGTATATTTCTGACCAATTAAAGTCTCAAATTTCACTAGTTTTAAGATTAATTACTCAGATCTTAACCATATTTACCAATTCAACTAATTTTATTTAATTTCCCTTTGGGGATTAATAAAGTATTTTTGATTTAATTGATATTTTTCCTTTTTCTCTCTTTCTTTCTGTTGAAGGATACTCACTTTCTTTCAACATGGCAATGGCTTTTTTTGGGGGGGGTGGGGGTGGGCGGTGTTTAAATTCATAATAAAAATAAGGAGAAAAAAAAGAGGAAAAAGCTACAGCCATGATGCAAATAAAGAAAAAGAATTACACAGACCTAATTTGAAATTATAGGTGATTGCTCCCTTTAAGCTGTTGCATATTAACCATGACATGAAGACATTGTGATCATTATTGGAAAACAGTATTAAAGCTGGAGTTGGTAATGTTCGAGAGCTAGCAAGATTGAAAAGTAGCAGCTCCTCTAAACCCCTCCCCCTTCCCACCATGGACTTGTTTCAAGCCGCGCCCCCCCCCCCAAACTTGGAACTGGCAGAACTCAGAAGGGTACTCGGCTTTACCAATGTTGACTCTCGTTTGTCCTCTCGTTTTATTTCTCGTAGCAGCTTTTTCTGCCTCTGACTTTCTTTTTTTGGCAGTTTAGCGGGGCGAGCCGTGACAAGTAGCGAGGAGCGAGAGGGCGTGATAGAAGGGGTGCAGGCAAGGTATCTGATTGGTTCCTCTCCTCTTCTCTGGAAATGACCAATCACCGCCATCCGGTGCGGATGACCGTGGTTGGTCAAAGTTATTGTAGGCTTGCAAGTCTCAGAGAGGTCTGATTTTTTTCGCTCCTTTTTATGAATACACAATGCGTTGACTAGTCTCAGTATGGAAGGACCTTTTCACCCAGTATTAAAAAAAAGTGTTTCTGAACAGGATTACCAATTATACCTTTAAATAGACAAATGTATTGATACAAAGGAAATTTGATTTTTATCTCATTTAACCTAAAACAAAATTTGCTGTTTATTTTAACTTTAATGTGTCATCTGAAGTGAGTCCCGACCAATCTGAGGTGAGATAAACTCGACTGAAACACGTCAAGTCACATCGAAGAATCTAAGAAATGACACTGAAAGGCAATCCTGTATTTTAAAGGTATTTAATATAACATGAACTGATTTTGTTAAAGATTTGTGGCTAGGTGCTGTCCTACTGGATTCAGTCTAATGAATTATAAATGTATTATTGATTCTAGAGTAACAAGTCGGACATTTTCAATGGTTTTTACGTTACAGTCAGACTATAAGTCTGTTAAGTCCAAAGCAAGTTTCACATCTTCACGTCTGTGACTTCAGTTGGAGTGGAAGTTTTTAAAACTGTTTCTTCAGCTTCTACCTGCAGCAGCTGCAGATGGTTTTGTGTTTCATGAATAAAACATGTATTTGAGCTGAGAGTGATGTGACGTGTCAACAGGCCAGTCAGACAGACAATCGATGGAAACACCTGTAACCTTGGTTTCGTCTTTGTTGGTTTTATTTTTGGTTTTTGGGTGATTGGAAAACAAACAGCATTCCTGTGACAGTCGACCTTACTCATCTTCAGACTGCTAAAACTAGAATCTAACCAAGGACACATCCTCAACATTTCTTCTGGTTTCAGTTGTTTTCACAGACATTGGTTTTGTTCAGGTAAAGTTGAATTATACTTTGCTCTTCCAGTCCTTGCTGTGTGTTTTCAGCAGTATTTCCTGTGTGAAGTGTTTGAAGGCCTCACTCTTCCTGAGGTTTAAAGGTCGTTAGTCATTACAGCTTCAGCGGTGGTGACGGGGGCCAAGGGGCAGCGCTGCAGCTCAGCATGAGGAGGCAGAGCCGGCAAACTGTCTGAAGTCATCACCATGCCTGAGTGTGCAGTTAGACTAGCCGACTGGGACTTCATCTGCTCGGCTACACAGGGCCGTAATGGCAGCCGGCTATTTTAAGGTGGAGGTTAGCAAAAGGCCATCAACTGGAAAAGGACTGACAGACTGGCTGCTGCGAGAGAGTCAGCATCGATCTGAACAAACTGCTCGACTGAAGCTGATCTGTGCTGCTAGGCCACACTTATTAATATGCTTCATGCTCTCCATTAGTTATATTAGTAAAATGAGCTGTCACAACTTGAACACAATGAACAGGTTTATACGTCTGGATTATAATCATTTTCAGACTAATCAGTTTTTCAAACAGTCACTGACGTGCATTTACACATTGTCTGATGACTGAGATGCAGGTCTTACTGGGACGATAAAACATGGTTCTTTAATGACATTTTATTTAATATGCAATTGATTTTTTTGTGTAGTTTCTCTCATTAACACACACAGATTCACAGGTTGAGGCAATATGAGTGCGTGGTTCTTACACTTTGGAGGGCAGACGAGGAGTATTACCGAGTATTAACCACCCAGTTGACAGACAGGTGGTACACAATGAGCGTGCAGTCTTGTTTCACAGCTTGAAGGTTCTGGGTTCAGTTTCCGGATGGGATCTTTCTGAATGGAGCTGTTCTTAGACTTCAGTTTCATCTCTGGATAAATGCTACATGAAGTGGCGATTCTGAATTGGCCCAAGGTGTGAGTGCGTGTGTGACCGCTCTTATCTGGCAGCTTATACAATCCAACTTATGCTCTAAATGCATCATTTCGCAAGATGAATTTGCTTTTCCAGAAGGAGCTCTATTAATCCTGGTAGTTTTTCTTTGTGTGGGCCTGTGATTGATGACCTGATCCAGGGTGTAACTCCGCCCCTTGCTCAATGATGACACCAATTCCCTAAAACCCCGCTGAGGAACAGACAGGTATAAATAATGAATGGCTGGATTTTAAACCAGGTTCAAGCATTTTACAACCCATGAGAAATCTGAATAAAAGGCTGTTAAAGTTCACAGAATATTTTATATTTTTCACAAACATATGATTGATGTCATTTAGAAGATAAAGTTTGTGTTTAATCAGATTGTGTTGAAAAGCGTTAGCATATTGGCGTGGTGGAAAAATGTCTCTGCACAGGAAATAATCTGCTCCGTCTGATAAATTGTGCAGTGAAGGTAACGGGGAGGACTGAAAACCTCTCACCTTCAGGACGTTTCAGCCATCTGTATTCAAACAGGTACGGAAAGTTTTGTTAGACCGTCAAGTAGACACAATACACTAACAAAGACCACAACAAAGCCTTTATAGTATAATGACGATCAGATAAAGAATAACTGAAAGCCAGGACACTTTGACCTGAAAAGAGGGCGGAGCAACAAATTGAAGGTATGTTAAACAGGAAACTGAGATTTACATGAAGCCAGAGAAGAGAAGAAGGATGTAATAAAAAAAATAAACAGATAACGTGTTGAAAAAAAAAAAAAAAA
Organism: Pachypanchax playfairii; assembly: GCA_006937955.1. Classification (NCBI taxonomy): domain Eukaryota; kingdom Metazoa; phylum Chordata; class Actinopteri; order Cyprinodontiformes; family Aplocheilidae; genus Pachypanchax; species Pachypanchax playfairii. Next base: position 3,054,494 of record SSNP01000036.1, read on the forward strand.
ATGAGAACACAGAACAATCAACTGAAACCAAAGAAGCAAAATTCAAATATAAAACAGATAAATAAGTAATTTGTGAATCATAGGAAGGACTTTTGTTTGAAGTTTCTTTTTGACTTTCCCTTTTTATACAACAATGTGCCAATAAGAAAAGCTGCCGGAGGAGACAGGCCTTTGACTCCACTTATCACTTCACCTTCACCGTATGATTGACTGCTGCATAAACCTTCTTTGATCTGTCGTCTATCAGAAACATTGTCGTCGTGTATCAGAGAAGCTCCCCTGCTCATCTGCAAGATTCATACCAGAACCCATCAACAACAAAGGCTTGAGGAAATTGTTAAACTATTGCAGCAGGATTGCAACAAACTGCTCTTCAGAAGAATTCATTCATTCTGTTTTCTCAATAAAACCTTTTTCCACTTTGTTTCTTCAACTTTTCCTTTATAAAGAAAACAGCACCGTCAATCACTACAGAACAGAAATATTATTGTTATTATTTAAAAAAAAAAAAAAAACTGTTTAAGACAAATGTATAGATACTAGACCCAGATTTAGGTTGATGCACAGATTTTGTTGTGGCGTACCACAGGGATGAGTCCTCGGCTCCCATCTGCATTTACAGACTTCTGCTTACGCAGTGTATTCTGGAGCATATCCATTACCAGTTCTACTCTGATGGAACTCAGTAAAACTCACTTATACATTTTAATCCCATGTACTGACACTGATGACCCGGTGATGAACTGTTTGCCTGTCCAAGGGTAACCCCACCTCTTGCCCAGTGAACGCTGGAGACTGATACCAGCGCCCCGCAACCCTGAAAAGGAATACGCTGGTTTAGATGTTGGATGGATGGATGGATGGATGGACAGACAAATATTGACTTTGAATTTATCGTGTATAAAATCAGAGTTTGTTCTTTCCTGAGTAATTTGGGTTCTAGTCTTGGTAGTCCATCAGGTGATGTAATCCAGGGTGGAGGAGTCTAAGAAGGGCATTTGAATCTAAAACTTTTTTTTTTTTTAAAGTTCATCACAAACATTTTATTAACCTTTACAGTTGAGCACAGCAGTGATCAAGAAAAATATGTTAATCCCAGCGTGTCATATGTGAAACATCTGTCAACATAGCTGAGATTTGAGATAAATAAGAGAGCAGATAAGAGAACCGTAAATGTGGAGAACAGTAAGTATTGAGAAACAATATTAGATCATACAATGATATATGGCTAGAAAACCAAAAAGGTCCCTGGGAGCCAAACTCAGTTTGTAGTTGACTCTCTTTGCTTTTCTTTAGTTGTATCTCCCCTTCTGTCGGTTTATCATCTTCATCACTATTATATATATTTTTAGGCTCCTTGAGCTGTTAGACATTAAGATATAACAGCAAGAAGATGATTTTACATCAAAAAAGAAGGGAAATTAAAGCTTGACTTTAAATCTCTTTAAGAAATCAGGAAAGAAGACGTTCAGAAGTCTTTTTTATGAGGAGTACCAGATGAAGGACAGGAAGGTGAATGAGTAGAAGAGTTACTGAATGCCTTTAGAAAGGCAGCCAACAATCCAAAGGACACAAATAAAACCAAAAAGTAGAAACAAAAATGTCATTAAAGCACAACTCATGACCCCCTTTCTAATTTCCTGCCGTGTGAGGAAGATGAGCTAACATGCACTGCAGCAGGATAATTTAGGTTTCTTCATCACACTTTGAGGGGTGTCGAAACGTATCACAAGCATTTATCATTTCCCTCCATGTTGTTTTGTAGATAAACAGAACAACAAAGAGAGTTATAACGCAAGTGGAACAATAAATCTCTGAAAAGATTTCTTTTTGTCTGCATCACTTCTGAGCCAGAAACTGCAGTCATTTAGAACGAGTCCTATCTACTCGTTGGTAAAGAAAAATGAGGGAAATGGAAATATTATGAGGATTTTGAGCGAGGAGAAAGTACATAAAGTTCTCGTGCTGATTGATTGTTTTCTGTGCCTGCATCAGAATTCTCTTCCCCGGGCAAGTGTGAGGAGAAACTGCAAGTAGATCCAAAGCAAAAAGTGTCTTTGCACGTCCTGTATCTTTCTCTTTGCTATCACTCCTCCCTCCATCTCAGGGGACTAAATGACTCTGCTGCAAAGGCAGAGTCAAGACTGTTTGACCTTGACAGCAAACCTGCACACCTGAATAAATATTCAGTGGCACATGCCTTGACACCTGCAGATAACAACAGTTTTGAGACTCGTTAATATCCTGACACACTACAGAGGTGAACTCACAGGAAGTCGCAATGCTACATCACCTGTTGACAGCGAATGGTAAGATTTCATGTTTTAAACTTGTAAATTTGATTATGGTTGACCTGCTAACAAATGTACCATATACACAAATCCGATTAATTAATCTACAGTTTTTAATACAAATTATCTCATTTATTTCTAGGGATTTTGTCTCACCAGAGGTTTGAGTAATGTAAGGTGTGACCTGTGTACCATCTGAAACTTCTGCCTTCTAAACCTTCAACTTTTCTGAGAAACTGAGATTTAATATAATATTCTAGGATTATTGAGCCATAAAATAACTTCTCCCATTAAGTCAATAACGCTGGGACAGATTTAGTTAACAATATGTGTACTGATATGAGTACTTTCTCTCAAACACTGAAGACTAGAAGGACTTCTGAAAGAGGACTTCTATTTGCTCTGCTTCTGCACCTCACAGGTGAATAATTAAGACTGAGACATTTATTTAACCGTATCTTCTGATGCAGGCTGGAGAAAGCATGACAGAAAGAAGTAAACCTCCTGAATCCTGTATCACCTGGAAGAAAAGTAAGCTCAAGTTTCCCTAACCAACTGCTTATCTGCTGCAATTCCACACTTTTGTTTGTTTTGTAATCAATACTTGCGACTCACCTCCTAATTTACCCGAAAATCATGAAAGTTGGGAACAAACTTTCTTTTTTCTCTTTCAAGAAGTTTCCAAACCTATAAATTAAATTAAATAAGTTGACAACAATAAAAACAAAGACGTTCTGCAGCTGTGTAAATTAAAAAAGGATGATCTTAAAATGAACTTTAATTATAGTAGAAGACGAAATTGGATGTGACACCAATTGCAGACTAAACACTTATTTTGAAGAAAAAAAAAAGAACAAAACAAACAATAACTTTAAAGATAAACCCATTACAGTATGTTATTAGCTAGCAGCTAATGTTGGCTGCACATAGAACATTTTACTTTCATGCTAACATGCACTTATGAGGACATGAACTTAAAGGCTTAAGACTGGAATTCTAGTCATTATGTAGGACATGTCGCTAATTTATGTTGTCTTTAGTCAAACCTATTAAACTTCTAATATTATTTGTTGCCACATACCAATAATCACCTCATACATCTTTGATTTTCTATCAAGGTTTGATTTGCAGCATTTAAACCCTAAAAAAGGCAAAGTCTGGGTCAGAGACATGTGACATATGAAAGCCTGGAGACTGTCAGTAGGTGGGATGGAGAAACGTATATCAAAATGAGAATCAGCTGAATGTTTAACATCTCCCTTTTTTATTCCACCTGTAACATAACACACCAGGAAAAGTATAATTCTCATTTTCAATAACTAGGTAAGGCAGGTTGACGGATAAGATGGATTCTACGCTCCCTGAGGAAATTTGTCACAGACACATCCAGCCATTGAATTAATATGAAAATACAAAAAGACACAGCTTTTATTGCCCACTGGCTCACACACCGCTGTTTTAACATCATCCATCTATCAACATCCAAACAACAACAAGTTTGTTATAGCAGTAACTGCACTCAGAGGAAGTGTGCTGCTTTCTGCCTTGGTGAGGCAAACAAGAGACGACGATGAGGGATTGTTCAGGAGGGACTGATGCAGGTGTTGTTAGACTATGTTGATGATTTATGTAATGTGAGAGGAAATGTGCCGCACTCAGCCTCGGAAGACAGGTGCTTTTTGTGTTTGATATGACACAATGTTAAAAACAGAAAGCAATCATAACCTGCCTTGAATAATACATGATTTGATTGTTAATGTTGTGTATAAGCTTTTTATTCATTAAGATAATGATACAACAACTTTAGTTTAAAGATCTGATTCATATCAACAAACTCCATCTGGCTGAAGCTGAATTGTAGGAGATGAATCCCGGGGTCACTTCCTCTGTTTGGAGTTTCCTGTTTAACAGAAACTTGGAACAAATAATATTTGTGCAAAACACACTGATGATTTAACAACTGATTCTTTTATTAAACAGGGGCTTCAGTAGGATGTGGAGGAACTATATGCAGCTACAACAATCTGGCTCTGCCTCATGATGCTGGTCACACATCGCCGCAGGATGTTGTCACAAGTCAGTCACTGTGGTTCTCGGTCACTTTGGTCCAAACAGGATCTCCAAACTGATCCAACAAGTGTTCAGTGAGGTTTTAACTGAGGTTTCTTCAGTTAGACCCTGATAAAACCGTTCTGTTGGAGTGAGTGTCGTCATCTTACTGGATCGAGTTCTGTCTCAAACTCAGTTTTTACATCCTTTGTGGTTGTTGGTGGTCTTTGAGGACCCTCAATGATCATAGTGTGATTTACCTCTGTTTGGCCAGCACCCCACAGCCTTGTCTAATTTGTTTTCTCACCAAGTAATTAAAAATGCAGTGTGGAGGAGGGGTTTGATCAATGACACCTGGCAGCCACAGGAAAACCAGATCAGACTGTCTGTTCATCCATCTGTGGCCACATACTTTCTACTTATCTGTCCTTCCACATACATATCAGCTCCTTCATTAACTCATTTACCTTCACCCACTGCTGATCTCTGGATGGGGAGATGTTTATGTCAGAACATACTGTATGTGTGATGTTCAGAGGTCGAGGTGGTTCGGTTGATGAGGCTCTTCTGTTTCAGCCTGAATCACTGGGGTGTATCAGTAAACACAAACATAGATAGATAGATACTTTATATGATACATGGGCAGTTCATTTTGAAAAGAAGGTCATTGTGAAAAATCAACCCCACCAATAGATACACTGGCTTAAAGCTGGATGATTTGAAAATGATCACACGCAGATGTTAGTGAGAACAGAAGACTTCCCTTCCAGTTTCTTTTTTGTGGTGTACCTCAGGGATGTGTTCTAGGGCCACGCTGACAGTCTTGCACGAGGTGTCACAAAAGCTAATTTACACTTCTATGCTGATGATACTGTGAAGTTCTCTGTTGTATCATCAGTTTCAACTACCTTTAATGCTGTTCTGCACAGTTTGTGTAATTTCTAACAAGTTTTACATGCTAAAAAAAACTGAATTTATGATCTTCAACTCAAAATGAGAATCCACAGATCTTTAGTCCATCACCACCACTTACAGATTATGATTGATGATGTTTTTCCTTTTTCAAATCTCACATTGAGTGACAGGAATAAAAACTATAAAAAACATTCATGTCTTTCGTTTAAGACTTAAAAACATGTAAAATGTATCTAACTTGTATTTTAGCCTATTTAAATATTGTTTATATCCAAGCCTCTTGTTTACAATTTTACATGCTGTTGATACATGAGCCTTAAAACTTTGACTCAATGTGGTTCATTGTGATTTGTCCTTCCACAAATTAAACCTGTGATATGTTCTAATTTATAGTGTTCTTCCATCATATCAACGTATCTAAATTCTTTAATAAAGTACAAGAGGCTGCTTCTTGTTATATAACAAGTATCACATGTTTCTGTAGTTTAATAAAAGCTTAATTGAGTGATGTGCTGCTCAGATGAGAGGTTCACATTTGTGATTTGATAGGTGGGTTTCCAACGTGAACATGTGGAGATGCTAAACAGATAAAGTGATGCAGGATAAGAGATGAATATATTGGATGTTGTGATCAAATCTCTGGACTGGCGCCACTTATCAAAGCCCTCAAGCAAACAACACCAACAGCTGCTTGGAATCAGTTTGTGTGTGAGTTAACATATGCTGAGCTCGGAGCGTCCAAGTGTGTGTGGTATCGATGTTAAGTTTGTTCCTGCTAACGTATTTGTGTGTGTTCATCTGTGTCATTAGTGCAATTAACAACTCGTAGAAGAACTGAAGACGTCAACATGTCCCCCGAGCGCCATGATCATGTTTGTACTGATGGACCAGATGCTACATAGCAGCTAACTATGTTTGTTAAATATTTGCTCTGCAAAAACATGACAGCAATTTTGGTCAATATATTTTGAATTCATGTCAAACTCAAGTGTTTATTGGTCTGAATATCCATATCTAGAGTTTCTTCTTCTACATTTAAATTCTGAGTGAAACTGTGAAATGAATACTTTTAAAATACTTTGAAAAATGATGTACTTGACATGTTTAAGAGTTTTCTATGTTTCTGCATTAAGAGGTATCTTTTTTACTTATCAAATTGTACACTAGAAACAAACATATGCTAACTTATCTTTACATAAGCTGCACATCCCTTTACAGTAGTAACTAACTGATCATTTCAAGTTATAATTAGAGGAATTTTGGACAAATCAGCTGGATAATTCAAGTCGTATTCAAGCCAAACTTTTCCTCTGATCAAATCAAGTCAAATAATTAGGATTAGAAAGAATAAACGACACAAATCATCTCTTTGTTAGAACCATAGAAATCTAATTTCTTTGGGTAAGTACACATTTAAATTGTCATATATTGGAATTCTCACTTTTTGAAACTAAAAAAAATCTCAGACTGAATTATTTCCTGTAATAACTCAGATGAGTTGTATATACAGTGGGGCAAAAAAGTATTTAGTCAGCCACCAATTGTGTAAGTTCTCCCACTTAAAAAGATCAGAGAGGCCTGTAATTTTCATCATAGGTATACCTCAACTATGAGAGACAAAATGAGGAAAAAAAATCCAGAAAATCACATTGTCTGATTTTTAAAGAATTTATTTGCAAATTATGGTGGAAAATAAGTATTTGGTCAATAACAAAAGTTAATCTCAATACTTTCTTATATAGCCTTTGTTGGCAATGACAGAGGTCAAACGTTTTCTGTAAGTCTTCACAAGGTTTTCACACACTGTTGCTGGTATTTTGGCCCATTCCTCCATGCAGATCTCCTCTAGAGCAGTGATATTTTGGGGTTGACGCTGGGCAACACGGACTTTCAACTCCCTCCAGAGATTTTCTATGGGGTTGAGATCTGGAGACTGGCTAGGCCACTCCAGGACCTTGAAATGCTTCTTACGAAGCCACTCCTTCGTTGCCCGGGCGGTGTGTTTGGGATCATTGTCATGCTGAAAGACCCAGCCACGTCTCATTTTCAATGCCCTTGCTGATGGAAGGAGGTTTTCACTCAAAATCTTACGATACATGGCCCCATTCATTCTTTCCTTTACACGGATCAGTCGTCCTGGTCCCCTTGCAGAAAAACAGCCCCAAAGCATGATGTTTCCACCCCCATGCTTTACAGTAGGTATGGTGTTCTTTGGATCCAACTCAGCATTCTTTCCCCTCCAAACACGACAAGTTGAGTTTCTACCAAAAAGTTCTATTTTGGTTTCATCTGACCATATGATGTTCTCCCAATCCTCTTCTGGATCATCCAAATGCTCTCTAGCAAACCGCAGACGGGCCTGGACGTGTCCTGGCTTCAGCAGGGGGACACGTCTGGCACTGCAGTATTTGAGTCCCTGGCGGCGTAGTGTGTTACTGATGGTAGCCTTTGTTACTTTGGTCCCAGCTCTCTGCAGGTCATTCACTAGGTCCCTCCGTGTGGTTCTGGGATTTTTGCTCACCGTTCTTGTGATCATTTTGACCCCACGGGGTGAGATCTTGCGTGGAGCCCCAGATCGAGGGAGATTATCAGTGGTCTTGTATGTCTTCCATTTTCTAATAATTGCTCCCACAGTTGATTTCTTCACACCAAGCTGCTTACCTATTGCAGATTCAGTCTTCCCAGCCTGGTGAAGGTCTACAATTTTGTTTCTGGTGTCCTTTGACAGCTCTTTGGTCTTGGCCATAGTGGAGTTTGGAGCGTGACTGTTTGAGGTTGTGGACAGGTGTCTTTTATACTGATAACGAGTTCACACAGGTGCCATTAATACAGGTAACGAGTGGAGGACCGAGGAGCCTCTTAAAGACGTTACAGGTCTGTGAAAGCCAGAAATCTTACTTGTTTGTAGGTGACCAAATACTTATTTTCCACCATAATTTGCAAATAAATTCTTTAAAAATCAGACAATGTGATTTTCTGGATTTTTTTTCCTCATTTTGTCTCTCATAGTTGAGGTATACCTATGATGAAAATTACAGGCCTCTCTGATCTTTTTAAGTGGGAGAACTTACACAATTGGTGGCTGACTAAATACTTTTTTGCCCCACTGTATATA
>SSNP01000036.1:3063079-3150837 GCA_006937955.1 Pachypanchax playfairii
TTATATAGCCTTTGTTGGCAATGACAGAGGTCAAACGTTTTCTGTAAGTCTTCACAAGGTTTTCACACACTGTTGCTGGTATTTTGGCCCATTCCTCCATGCAGATCTCCTCTAGAGCAGTGATGTTTTGGGGCTGACGCTGGGCAACACGGACTTTCAACTCCCTCCAGAGATTTTCTATGGGGTTGAGATCTGGAGACTGGCTAGGCCACTCCAGGACCTTGAAATGCTTCTTACGAAGCCACTCCTTCGTTGCCCGGGCGGTGTGTTTGGGATCATTGTCATGCTGAAAGACTCAGCCAGGTCTCATTTTCAATGCCCTTGCTGATGGAAGGAGGTTTTCACTCAAAATCTTACGATACATGGCCCCATTCATTCTTTCCTTTACACGGATCAGTCGTCCTGGTCCCCTTGCAGAAAAACAGCCCCAAAGCATGATGTTTCCACCCCCATGCTTTACAGTAGGTATGGTGTTCTTTGGATCCAACTCAGCATTCTTTCCCCTCCAAACACGACAAGTTGAGTTTCTACCAGAAAGTTCTATTTTGGTTTCATCTGACCATATGATGTTCTCCCAATCCTCTTCTGGATCATCCAAATGCTCTCTAGCAAACCGCAGACGGGCTTGGACGTGTCCTGGCTTCAGCAGGGGGACACGTCTGGCACTGCAGGATTTGAGTCCATGGCGGCGTAGTGTGTTACTGATGGTAGCCTTTGTTACTTTGGTCCCAGCTCTCTGCAGGTCATTCACTAGGTCCCTCCGTGTGGTTCTGGGATTTTTGCTCACCGTTCTTGTGATCATTTTGACCCCACGGGGTGAGATCTTGCGTGGAGCCCCAGATCGAGGGAGATTATCAGTGGTCTTGTATGTCTTCCATTTTCTAATAATTGCTCCCACAGTTGATTTCTTCACACCAAGCTGCTTACCTATTGCAGATTCAGTCTTCCCAGCCTGGTGAAGGTCTACAATTTTGTTTCTGGTGTCCTTTGACAGCTCTTTGGTCTTGGCCATAGTGGAGTTTGGAGCGTGACTGTTTGAGGTTGTGGACAGGTGTCTTTTATACTGATAACGAGTTCACACAGGTGCCATTAATACAGGTAACGAGTGGAGGACCGAGGAGCCTCTTAAAGACGTTACAGGTCTGTGAAAGCCAGAAATCTTACTTGTTTGTAGGTGACCAAATACTTATTTTCCACCATAATTTGCAAATAAATTCTTTAAAAATCAGACAATGTGATTTTCTGGATTTTTTTTCCTCATTTTGTCTCTCATAGTTGAGGTATACCTATGATGAAAATTACAGGCCTCTCTGATCTTTTTAAGTGGGAGAACTTACACAATTGGTGGCTGACTAAATACTTTTTTGCCCCACTGTATATATAGTTAAATGCATCAGTCCGATTTGCTCTGAAGGACCTTTTGCTGGACTTTCAATTCTAAGGGCCATTTCATGGTAATGTCATGATGATGGGCACAAATGACAAGCGTATGTGAGAAATCACTCTGCAGTCTAATTAAATCGCTCAGCCTTTCAGACTGAATAAGAAACCATTTTGAATTATGAATGGCAGGTGGCTGCACAGCTTCATGGCCTTTCACTGACCTTCTTTTTGCTTTCTTATTATACTCTTATTCAAAATTCTTCCCACCATTTATTTTTGTAATTTGCATGTGTGTAATTAAGATTTCAGTTACCAGATTCATAAATCTTAAGTGGGAGCTTGTAGGTAATCTGATTTCTCATTCCCAGCAGGGAGCTGATGTTGGTAAAAACTCTGGATGCTGTTGGATAAAACGAGTTCAACAGGCAGACGTTGGAACCAACTGATAATACCACTTAATCCAAATACTTCATGACTTATCACTGAGCCAAAAATGACGTGGGTAGATTCTTCAGATCTCTGTGGTGCAGTTATATTACATTGATCTGTTAACTGAAAGGTTGGTGGTTCAATCCCACCCAAAGGCATTTCTCTCCATGTAAAAGCTAAAGCAGTTACAGAAAACTGTCAAAAAAGGTGAAGTTTTGATTTTCTGACAGTTTAATGTGAATTCATCTTATATTGAACTGAGAAAGCTGATAATTAGAAAATCCTTCATAGAGCTCAGACCTCCAACAACAACCTGAGTTCCTCCATATTGTGATTTAATCTAAAACTTATGGTGCGTTCACACTGGCCACTTTGTCAACATCAAGCAACGCTCATAACGCTCCAAATTTGACGTTTGAAGTTGAAGCTCATAACGCCTGCCAGTCAGAGCGCATAGGCGTTAAAGCTCGTAAAGCCTGACCGAAAAAGAGCGCGAAGGCGGGGCTTCCTTTGTTATGGGATGTTTGGAGCTATGGCGGATCATATTGAGACAGTGGCTTGGATTTATTTACTTCATAGATCTAGACGACGTTGACGTCGGGTGCATCAGCGCCGTTTGTGGATACACCCCATTCTTCAGATGCGTTCTGAGTTTGGTGAGTTTAACCATTTGCTCCAGGAGCTACGTTTGGATGAGGTTAATTTATCTTCCATTTTGGCTGATCCCGCTTATTTCCGGCTGCGTGCTGTGACGTCTTACGTCACTACTACGATGAGACGCTCTGATTGGTTGACATGCCGCTTCAAGAGCTTTATCAACGTCAAAAGTTCAGCTAGTTGAACTTTGAGCTTTTCTAGCGTTTCAAGCGTCAACGCCTGAAACGCTAGAAAAGCTTGAAAAGTTGCCGCTCATAACGCTCACAAAGCGCCGCAGAGCCGTTGACGTCTGTCTGACGCCCGTCCACCATAGACTTTACATATAAACTTACCGTTTATGAAGTTGATGGTTGGGCCGGTGTGAACGCACCTTTACAGTCTCAACTTTGTTGTTTCTACATGATCAGATTACTTGATCATGAAAACACCTCTAGCAACTGGACTGACATTGATCTCAATTAGTTCAGTAGTTGTTGGTGGTTTTCTTCTGGATCGAGCTCCAGACCTTTTGAAGGAACATTAAATCTGTTACACCCGTCTGATTCCAGAGTCTCGACTATCTATTGGTGTTTGTTGTAGGTTTTTAACACAATTTGTTCTTACAGTGATACAAAAGTCTGAAGGTTCCATATTTTTTCTTTTCAGAATCAAAGTATCTAGAATTTTGTAACAATCCAGATCAGTCTTGGTATCATGTAGAACCTGCTGGGAACTCACTCTGTGTTTTGTTACTGCACTCGGATCATTTACTGTTGAGTTACATGCACATATGTTAAAAACAGCTTCTACCTCTCTTTGGACGTCGAACATGTTATTAAAATCCATCCAGAAATGTTTCAGTTATCGTGCTAACAGACAGATAATCAAACACCCTGTCATGGTGGAGGGAATAATTTCATCCATCAGAAATCAATGTTTCTGTCAGAGAACATGGATTACCTGAGGATCCTCTGATCTGGAACAGAACCAGCTCTGGGATGCTGAAAAATACTTGTTTTTGTTTGTTTTGATCCTATTTTGTCTTTAAAGACACTTAATGAATTTAATAAACACAGTGTTGTAGTTGAACCTAGGAGTGGATCCAGAAGCAGGTAACCAGTAAAATTAAAACACCATCCTGATAGTAGGTGATTATAAAAGTGGGAACAGCTTGTAGAAAAGGAGCAACAGGCTAATCAGGGGAATGTTGGACAGGTAGAAACATAAAGCAGGAAAGTTATAGTGAGGAGAAGATGCAGTTGGCTCAGGAGTGAACAGAATAATATTTCAACAGGGAAACTAAGTGACACTTCCTGGTATAATAAGACACCCAGTCCCACGATTCTGTCTGCCAAACAAATAGGACAGAACAGGTGGAAAAAAAAAACCCAGAACTAAGTGAAACAAAATAACAGAAAGTAAACTAAAATGTAAACTAACCCCCCCACCCCCTCCAAATAAAACCACAGGAAAATCCTGGCAAAACTCAATGAAACTAAATAAACTCAGCTCAAACAGCACAGAACCATGACACGTATTACTAAAAACAATTATACTGTATGACTTCACTTTCAGTAAAATTCTTCAGTCTCTGTGTTTTGCCCTCGTAGTGATCTGACAGTTTGGAAAAAGGGAATAGAAATATGACAATGCAACATTTTACTCAATGTTGAACCAACCTGCCACCAGTCGTACTGAGCAGACCTTGTTTGTTTCTCCATCCTGATCGACAGGGTCACAAATCATCCTCAGCATCATGACCTCTGCTCCTCACCCTCCAGTACCTCTGTCAATAACTGATTTGATCTTTTGTTTGAGCAATTAACCCCAACTATTAACTCTCATTAAATGTTTATCGACTCTCTACCAAAACAGAGTCCTGAGGGAAACATACAAGGAGTTATGAATATTAATCTGGAGCATGTCGTCAGCTGGTGATGGAGAGCTGCTTCACTGCTGAATCTGTCATGTAATTATTCATGCATTGATTGGCTGCACTGACAGGCCCACAGTAACAACCTGAGTGAAATTAAAGAGGTTAATTATATAGCTGAGCTTAAGAACATACCAGAATATAATAATGATAAAGGTGGAGTTGACTGTGTAGCAGCTGATTGTCCTCAAAGAAGAAGACACTATAGTCTTTCCTCGCTGCTGCTGAAGTTTGTCCTGTAGGTTTATATCTGTGTGTAATCCCCCCCTCCCCCCAGCGCCACATCCCTGCCTCTACTTTAGTGCATCATTTTTCTTTCTTCTTCTGTCTGTCATTATGTGTTTGCATCTTGAAGTGCTGATTCCTCTTCCTTTAAAGAGAGGCCAAGTTGGCCCAATTAGATGGACAATTTAATCTGATATGAGGCGAGGGCATTGATAGTTTCTGCAGAGATTGCAAGCTTTATCATTAAAGAAGCACGAGAGAAAATCATTTTTTCTCCAACTCCCTAGAGGCGGTGGCAGCTTAAACAGGACATGTGGTATTATGTACCATCTCAGTTTAATTTCAGCAAACAGCATTTAGGCTGTGCAGCGGTGATTGGAGCTGTCAATCATCTCTAAGATGGTTGAAGGAGGGAAAAATGGAGAATTAAAATTGCGACACAGTCACATTTATCCAGCTGATACGTGGTGTTCTTCCAGTCAGCTGGCACTGGACTGAGAACTGATCGCAGTCTTTGATCTGGAATATGAATACGTTAAATCTCTGTAGTGATTCTAAAGAAACTATGAGAAACAGAATTAAATGTTTCTGCAGAAAAATTTGTGCATTACTTGAACTAATCAGAATCTCATCGTGCAGGTCATGAACATCCAAGTTACACCTTAATCCTCATTATTACAGTTGCAGGATCCTTGAAGCTCGTATTGCTGCAGTCTCTGGATATATTACAATGTCAAAAATGTCAGTGGAAATTTCACCAATTAAATATATTTTATTGTGCCACAGTGTCGTTCTGACCTCAACAAAGTACTTTTTACAGGCTAATCTTAAACCTTTAGTAGGCAACAAAGTTGAAAAAGGGCAAAGAAAGTCAAACGTGTGACCAAATGAAAGAAAAGGAGGAAGTGAATGAAATGCTGTGTCAACCTGACAACCTGTTAGTTCCTGTTTGATCACCTGAATCCATCTTTGGTACATCGATGGAACTCAACTTTGTATAACAAGTTTTCTTGTTGCAGCTGGTGCAGCGTGTGTATCGCTTCAAGCTGCAGAAGGATAAACTGGATTCCAACTGGCTGCAATATGCAGCTGTGAATTATTTACCAGTGTGAAAACAGTGATGTATGTGGGTAGACATGTTAGTTAAAAACCAGAGGAAAGCATGAGTGTAATCTATGTTCATGCCTTCCACATTAGTCATGTCATGAAGCGGTGATGCAGGATCATGGAAAAGACTTTAAATATAGATAACGCTTCAAAGAGGCCGACAATTTTTAACTGATCGATTTGGTTTGATTGAACAGATGATCTATTGAGTCACCAGATACTTAAATATGTTACTGAAGATTCAATTAGAATGTAACCAAGTGTGACATTCAATTTCACCAATTAGTTTTGATGCATTTTTGGGTTATGAGTAATTATCATGAAAGTGTTATTGTAGAAAATGTTGATTATAAATGTAGTTGTTTATTTTGTTTTATACATTAAGAATTAAATTATTTGATGTTGCAAAGACATTTTCAACTAACAAAATGATTTTTCCCTCAAAATAGTTAAAATTTCATGTCCAACAAAACAGACACATTAGTTTGTAATTTCATACAGAAGCTGCTGTCCACTTTACAAACTGATGACATTCTTTTTGCTGCTCTGTTGTTGATAAAATGATGTTCCATAAAGGCCCTGTGTGCTTATAGACAAACAAAGTGGAGGTTTCAATCTTTAACAGGTAAAAGGACAGTGGTGTTTGTTTAGATGGAACCGCATGAGGTGGTAGAAAACATTTATGTTGCAAAGAAAACACAAACCAGATGTGAAAAACACATGATCAACGTCAAAATATAAATTCTTCTAGGTGTTTACAGAATGGTCTCATTTACACCAGCAAAGTTTTAACTGAGATGTTTCTCGTCCATCCATAAATGCTCTTTGGGTTTTTCCATGAGAGAATTCTTTGGTTGAAACAGGATCTAAACAGTATCCTGGTATCTGAAGGGTCTGAGGGTCTACGCTTAAATCAGGCTAAATTTGGTCTTAAAGTAAAAGTTTAATAGACTTCTGAAATATTTAGATGGTGAATGAATATCTATGTTTAGTTGACACTGTCTGGAATAAATAAAATATCAAATAACTTCATGAACATTAATTCATTCATCATCTTTTACGTATTTGGGTCTGGACCTCAGGAGAGCCTTTCCTCAGACACTTTTGCGACTCTTTTAGAGATTTCCCCAGAAAGAATAAAGATCCAGTCCATGCATCCACCACCAGGTTGAAAACTGTACTGCTTCCCATTACAACAGAATTCTGCTCTCCAGCACTTTTCCACTGAGTCTGATCCCTTTAGTTTGAGCACATCAGACGGCCACTCTGAAGACGTTGCCCCAGATACCCCAGCATACCCAACCTGATAGCCAAAACATCCCAACAACATCTACAGTCTGGAGACACCAGCTCTCCAGGGTTTAATAACCTAGGATATGTTTGACCACCATAGTGACTTCTTCACCACTGATTGATCCAAGTCCAGGTTCCTCAAACAAAAATGTTCAAGCGGAATGAAGAATTCTTCAAAGTATTCTTTCATCCTCCTGACTGAAGTCCAATTGATGTCAGCAGCTTCCTGAGGTCCATCAACAGAACACCCCTTGGGTTGTTCCTCCCAGTCACTCCCTTATAGGTCACCTCATGAGTCTCCCAGTCAGTCCTGAGTCAGGGCAAAACCCAAAACCCACACAGGGCCTCTAGGGTGGGTATTAGGGCCCGACCGATATGGATTTTTTCATACCGATATAAAGACTTTAGAGCAGGTCGATAGCCAATATAATGTTCGATAAATCCATCCACCAGAAAAAATTTCAAAAATATTACTGAAAGCTAAAACACTGCATTCTAAGCTCATCCTTGAGCTCATGTCTACCTGTTAGACACCATGAACTATCTGATTTATTCACTGATTCCAAAAAATGTAAAAAAAATGTTTCACCGTCCGGTTCGCTGTGTCTCGGCTTCCACTGTAGGCAGCCATGAGCAAGGATGACTCCGCCCCCTAGGGCACATGAAATGGCAACACATGGGCGCCATCTGCTGGATATGGAGACCAATTAGATTTTTAACTGGGCATTCTCATTAATGGAGATGCAGAAACACATAGGACAAAAATAAATCAATAAAAAATATCAGAAAATATCGACAATTTTTTACCGATAGGCGATATCACCCTGGACCCCCATATCGACCGATAATATCGGTTATATCGGTCGGGCCCTAGTGGGTATGGAATCAAAAGTTATAACTTGTTATCGTTCCCAAAGGCAGAAGAGAATCCACAACGTTCACAAAACTTTCTACAATCTATTTATTGTGAAGTTCAAGTTTTATTTTGAAATTTGAGCCAAAGACATTATATTTGTAACTAATTTTAGCAGGTGATATTCAGGACTCATTGCAGACTTCACTGTATTAAAATAACTTTTGTTCAGTGGATTCGTTTAAATCTGCTGCAGCAAATTCAAACATTCTGGAAACATTCAGTCTAAAGAGGCGGGACTAACATGAAGATGTAGATTAGGAGAAGTGTCCTTCATTGTGCTATTAAGAAGGACTAGCACCTAAGATTTGAGTGAGATGTCTTGGCTCAAAAACTAAAGTCTTCAGCCAGTCTACTTATATCCTTGAAATTATTTGAGGAGAAAAACACGAGTGAGAAAGATCCACAGTGGCATCAGGCCAAAACCAGTTGTCCCCAGCCACCCAACACGGTGCTAAGCAGTAAACAGATATGACAGCTCTCGGCGAGATGGGCCCTCAGTCGCAGATTTCCATCTCCCCAGGCGAGCTCTGTCCTGCCTGCTCACCTCACTATGTTTGCTCAGAAAAAAGCCCCAGCAGCTCAACTTAACACCAGAGGAAAGCCTAATATAATTCTTCCACTTTAAGAAATCTCATCTTCTTAAATCTCTGCTAAGTGTGAAGAGGAGCGAGCAGAGAGATGAGGTGTGAACACAAAGTCTTTCACCCCCTCCTATAAGCCTTTCCTCTGTAAATCTTCCCCTCTTCTTCCTCCTTTCTACGTCTACAGTAATGAGTAATGAGGTGGGGAGATTTTACCTGCCTTCCTCACCCTCCTCCTCCTCCTCCTCCCTCTTCAGGGGAAAGCAGAAAGCTGTTTACTTGATTTTCACTCATTATCTGCAGGACTGAAGGTCAGTCTGTCAAACCACTCGGGCATGCTGGTCTTTAAGACGATGGGTCTTTCAAAGCCAGTGAATAAAATAATAAAAAAAAATTAGAAGCACTTGTGCCGTAATTGTTAATGTCAAGCTGCAGGCTCAACAAGTCTTCTCAGTCCAAACGCAGCGAGGTGGAAAGACTGAAGAAAGAGTACACATCAGTACAGTGAAGCGATGAGCTGCATGTTGATGAAGTACTTATCCACCATGAACACAACTTAACCATTTGTTGTAAAATATCAACTTTTGCATATTTATAAAGACGTTTAATTGCTCTGACTTAATTTGCATTTCCTCTTTGAGTCAGAAATCTCCAGTCCCGTTTGACTGAACGCACGACTGCTGGAACACACGGAAAATAAGAGATTCAACCACAGAGATGGGATTTAATGAGAAATTAGAATATTAATTTGAAAACCACAAACCAATTTTCTTTCTGATTGTTTCAAAATACAAATAGAATAAAAAATTATCTCTTTATGAATAATAACTAATGAAATATTTAAATTACTCCAAATGTTATTTTTTGTTTTGTATTTTATTTCTATTGAAAATGCACCTGGATTGTATCAGTGAAGCTTTTTAATTCAATAAATGATTTAAATATTAATGTCATGCTGCAGCTGCTTCTGTAAAAAAAATTATAGAAATATAAAATCCAATTTGTCAGTTCAGTCTGATGCCAGTAAAACATGTTGAAGCAGACGCTGTGACCACATAATGACCTCCACTGTTTTATTACATTGAATATTTTAGAGTTTTAACATTTAATGCAAAGCTTTTAAAGAAATTGCAGCTCACAGTTTATGATGATTATTAGAACAGCCATCTGTTTGTCTGCCGGCGCAAAAAAAAACATCATTTATTTTTTATCTGTATACTGGTCAACAAGTTATTGATAGTTAAGTGGCAAAAACAACTTCTGCATCTTTAAATCTAATATAAATTCAAAAAACATCCATAACTGGTGTTTATAACCTTTAACAGGATGTAAACTTGGACATTTTCTGAATCTGTTTTATGAGTTTTGTGACTGTGATGCTTGTTTTGGAGCATTTTCTGACAGTATGGAACTAATCTCATCATAAACTTCATTGTGTCTTTTCTCTCAGTTATTCAGTGTTTCTTTTGTTCAGACAAGTATAAGGATTTCTTATTTACCTTTTTACATGTTTCAGCTGTTATCTGCAGCCTTCTATCTGCTCTGGACATCTGAACATCCCACAATCCACAAACTCTCAGTAGCTTTAATGATGTTTGAATGGGTCAACATCATCACTGAGGAAGAGGACAGACTGGAGGAGGAAGAACACATTGAACAAGCACTAACCTACTGTCAATATCCAACATGGGCCATAGAAAAGGGAAATCAGCAAGAAAAAAAGAGATAAAGAAAACAAAACAACAACAGAAATCAGAAGATAGACGGAACAACACAATAATGCTGCCATACATCCGAGAGGTAACAGAATGGGGACAGTGAGCCATGAGAAAACATCACATAAACATCACAGTCACAAAAAACTACGGAACCTTTAAGTACATCCAAAATAGAACCTGACAAAAAATGCAACGTATTTCACAAAATACCCTGCAGCACATGTGGAAAAACATATATAGGAGAAACAGGAAGGACTTTCAACAAAAGGGAACATCAAAAGGAATGTGGAAAGGAAACTTTAGGACAGAACAACAAAAAGAAAGTAGAAACAGAACAGCCATCACGGACCTCTGCAAACAGTTAAATGATCCAAACGGAAAAGAACAGATACAAACGATGGATAAGGGAATCCATCAAGATCAGGAAACAGAAACCAGGGGACCATCAACATCCAGACATCACCACACACCTGTGGGCGTGGCCAGTCTGGTAGGTCTACTAGGGTGGTCACGCCCACAGAGAAAAACAGCTGATAAGACACGTCACACCAACACCTGGTGACGCTTCTGGCTGCAGATGACAGCTGAAACATGTAAATAATAAATCCTTGTCTGAACTAAAGAAAGACTGAATAAGTCTGGAACTAAACTTATCAACAATAACATTTACATTTGTTTTCTTTTAGAATCACTGATGCATTAAACTTATTTTTACAAGATACTAAAACGTGAGACATAAAGCCTTTGGGAAAGATAAAACAGATGAGTTAACAAAGATAAAACAGGACGTGTGATTAGAGGGAAACGGCTGCTGTGGAACCATCCCACTAATATTCAGGTGGACAATTAGATCCCAGCAGGTCGACACTCTTCAGTGTACAAATGTCAGCGTCATTTAGTTCACCAGCATCCTCCCTTCACTTCGTCTCCTTTCGTTTCTCTGTCAATCTCGTGGAAAGGTCACCTGCTCAGGAGGATGGCGAGTCTCTCTGGTTGATCTGATCATGATAGAGCTGCCAAACAGATCACTTCTGTAAATATGTTCTTGTTCTTCTGAGTCTCGACCTCTTGTATGTGTTACCAAGGATGAAAAGGTAGAGTCGCTCTTTTATGACAGACATCTTGTCAGATGTGCCACAAATCCTGCACAGCTTGACAAAAAATACCGGGGCGTCTTTGTTAGTGTCGAATGTGACAAATTAACTTAAATCGTGCTCAGAGAATTAAAAAGTCTCATAATAAAAACTAATTTTTATTCGGTTTTTGTTTTTTAAATGTTTGTTAGAAAAGTTTGGAAATGTATTAAAGGTGGTATATGTAATATGAATAGCGTAACACAGCACAAAGCCTTCAGCCATCTGGGTGCCAGGTTGGTTAACCCCACGTGCACGCTCCGATGCTGAGGTCGATCAATATTCCTCACCAAACCCACTCGGATCCCCGATCCGAGCAGGACAAATCAAAGGCAACAGAGGATAGACGGATTCGGGAGAAAAAAAAAAATAGCAGGAGTTAAAAAATGATGAGCTGGAGGAGACGGCAGAGGGAAAAGAGGTGAAGAGGGTGATCACCAGATGGGAAAAAAAGAAGGAAATATGATGAAAATTTTAGTGTTTCAGATTAATTCAAACGCAGGAGTTCATTGTTGTGATCATTAGATCATCATTAGTTCATTTGAGTAAACATGCCGTCTTTAATATAGCCTAAATAAAATTCAACATCCTTTCAACAGTAACAAAAAATGCTTGTGGCATTTTTTTAAAGGTGCGGGGGGGTTGGGGGTGCGTCAACACGGCCGGGACATAAAAGGGGGTGCGTGGCAAAATAAGTTTGGGAACAGCTGAGTTAGACAATCTACCCTAGAAGACGCAGCACTGTCACAGTGTGATGGAATGATCAACGCGTCTGTCTGTGTCTTCTCCTCACAACAATCACTGTCGTCATTTTTGCACCGAGTTAAGACGCTTTTCAAAGGTGGTAAAAATACGCACAAAATTAGAAGCCGCAAACAGTTTCAGGTTTGATAAATCCCACTGCGCCTGGAGCGCACACATGTTCGCCTCCCAATAATTTGCGCCTTCTGACAGAAACGCCCACATTGCATATTCATCAAGGAGGAAAGAACTAAAATGATTTTGCGCGTCTTGCTGCAGGCTTAACAGGAGCAGTTTTACCTGCGCGTCGTTAGTAAATCACCTGCTGCTTGTTTTTGCGGCCGCTGAGCGGTTTGCGGCTGTTTAAACAATCACAAACCTTTAATAAATCAGGCCCCATGGCTTCATTCGCTAGAGGCAGGTCTGTTTATTAGCAGAGAGTTAACAGATTTTACTGGAACTCTCAGAAAGTAAACACTGGATCTACAACTGAGGAAGTTGTGGAGTAAACCCCTTTCAAGATGGCTGCCACAGCTGATCCTATCAAACTTTAAATGTCAATAACTCTGAGTATAGAGTGAGATTACTGTCAAAAAGACGTGTATTATTTGAGTCAAGTTTTAATTAGACTACACCAAGGCTCTTCGTTAAAAAGGGGCGGGGACAGGTGGGGCAGATATAATGAGTATCAGGTGATAAAGGTGAAAACAGCACCTTCCTGCCCGTGGACATGAAACTAACTGTGCTCCAATAATAAACTTGTTAATTATACACATATTTTTGACAGTAATCTTTCCCCATACATGAACCTCAGATACTGAGTTACAGTCTCGTACAGGTGGAGGTGAGTCAGTTATGACACAAACTCCAAGTCCAAACAGAACGTCATGTGATATTCTGTGAGATTGTGTTTTTTTTCAAGATTTGACCAAAACAGCTGTAACAAGATGATCTCATACATCTCTTTATTCAATGCAAAACCTCTAATTCAATCTGAAATATTAGATTTGTATAATCTGAAGATAATATTCCACTAAATATATCTGATTCCCATTTTTTGTAGAGAACAGTTTAACATACCAATGAAATTAAGATCTTATAAATTAGATTGTCTCTTTAAAAACAACCAGTCTGGTAAACAAACCTGTGCTTTTATTTGTCTTTCTTTAAAACATAAAAATAAAATATGAATAACAATCTGTTTTATTAAATAATTGTATGTATGGGGCACAAAAGAAGCTGCATCCATAATTAAAAACATTTTCACTGATTTGACTGAAACATTCTGTTTAGATTTCAGACACTGCTGGACTTCCAATTAATGTATTTTGAATAACTGAGACAATAACTGAAGTAGTTCAGGACCCCTTGGGGACACTGTCCTCCACTTCACAACCCGTCTTTGCTTTGGTTTGGTGGGGAATTTACTGGACTGTCACACACAGTGTTTATATGAATAAACAGATAATCGGTTGTCTGTATTGTTCATGAGATTTTCAGAGCAAGTCAAACTGGTCTGCTCCTATTTTCTGTCACAGATTTTGTCAAAGAAACTGGTTGAAATTTCACAATTTCAAAAATATGATTTTAAGTAACTTTGCAATGAAACTCATGAGAAAAACTATAGAACCTCAGCGGGGAAACCAAAAGCCTGAAGCATGAATCATTATTTGTAAAATGGGCCCGTGTCTTATGTGCATTAGTGTAGAATACAAAGTGTGCTGCTCTCTTTCTCCTCAGGCAGGGTATGAATATAAATGATGGCATTTTACTCTGTAAAAATCCAGACACGAGCACGACACACACACATCTGCACAAAACAAATGTACAGTCATGACAACATTTGATGAACATTTAAAACACACAAACTGCTTTCAGGTTAAATGAGGATATGTATTTATGTACTTGTGCAGAAGTGTGTGTTTGGAGTGCAGCGTTGTGTGAGCGTGTGTTTGAGATGCTGGATGGTTCTGTGCATAAATAAGTGTACATGTATGTGCACGAGCAGGTGTGTTTATGTGTGGAGCTGCAGATGAAGAGTGTTCTGACTCATCGTTAACTGAGTGTGTTGTTTGTTTACAGGTCAGTTCGGTCACGCCATCGTTCAGTCATCTAGAAGAAAAATAGTTGATCTGGTTACCTGAAGAAAAGCTTCATGTTTGTCTGTCGTCACTCCTTCAGGTCATCTTCATGTGATGATCTCTGGCTGTATCCTCAGAAATTCACACGTGTTTGACATTTTCCTTGAAATAAAATATTTTGTTACTTTGGGACTTTTCCAGTAAAATAAAAGGACAGTTTTTATCAAAAGGTTTTAAAATGGCACCAATTCTCCACTGCACACAGGAGTTGTTGCAGGAAATCAAAATCAGCCTTGAACAATCTGTGAAATATTAGAGAAATTTACTGTGAATTACTTGGAGAATGACCAGGTAAGTACATAAGCTGGTTCTGCTTCATTAGCTGGTGCCTGTTTGATAAAACCCAGACCAGTGCAGCAGGTCTGCAGATGCAGGACCCCAGGACCACAAACAGGACCACAAACAGGACCAGTTTTAATCTCTCAAACTACGCAGGTGGTGATAAAACCCGAGTTCTCCCGAGTCTGAACAGCCTGTATCTGTTTCATCACAACTCCTTTGTTCGTTAATAGTCATCAGCTCCTGCAGTTGAAACCACGCCTAGCATGCTGCTGGCTAAAAGCTGTTAGCATAAGACGTAGCAAACAGGAAGACACGACGTCTGATGTTACCATGCGCAGTGGGGCAGGAAACAGTATACCTTGCTCTCATAATCTAGTTTGTTAACCAATCAAAGTCCAGCAAATTCGAATAATGAATATAAACGAGCTGCTGCTCGAGGCCTGACGGAAGGAGCCGGAACCAATGCAGACAGATTGAAAGGTCTGTTAATCAGTGTTTCCTGACGTTTTTTAGATATAAAATGTTTCATATTACTGGTTAATACTTAAGAAATAACCACAAAGTCCTGAAATGTGTATGAAATGGTCTCTTTAAACTTTATCACTGGGATACATTTTTAACCAACAGCTGGCAGTAATGACACTTCAGCTGTCTGGAACAAGGTGACTGTATCCTGGTAGGGAGGGAGATCATCTCTTGTTTGATGGATTTGGGTTTGATCCGCTGGCAAAATATGAAATTATTCTTCTTGCATTCAAGTTAACATGATTTAATTATGTGGAACCTGTTGACATTAAAAAAAAACTACATTAAGCCAATGAATCGTGTTTTGAGTGTGAGAACATCAAGTCCTCCAGCGAGCTGGATTTCCTGATGTTCCTTCTCGTGTCGTCTGGTTCACTGAATCCTTCATCCTTCAAGCAACAAGGCTGCCAAATTCCTACAAACACTCATCTGAATATCAGCAACAATTTTGTTTAACTTTTTTTAATACTCTCGTTTTTAGAAACCCACTTGAAGAATCTTGTGATTATTTTTATAAAAACCTTTGAAGACTCGTTTTAAGGAGCTCCTCTCTCCTCGTTCATCATGGTGCACTTTATGAACATGATATACGTTTTATTTGCCCACTGTGCTTTAAAGTGGGACACATTCAGGTTTCTACAAGCATTTAATGGTAGAATCATCTCACACTTGTGATAAAAGCATGTGCTTCATGACTGAAAGGTGAATATCCAGCGTTACCAGGGGTTAGATAGACTGGAACAGCTGGTAATGAATAGATTTCTTTTCAAAGTACTCCCCTTTTTACTTTTTTGGGGTTGTTGAATTGATCAATTATCTTTAAAAAGCCTATTTTAAATTCTCTGCAGGTACTCCATTTACATGTAATCTGTATTATTACTGTATGAACACCAGCTCTGCATTTAAACGTGACTAAATGCACGACACTGAAACTGAAATTTGCTGTGAGCTGGTTCCCATTTGAAAGAAGTCTTGATTATCTATTGCTGCAGGTGATTTAAAATCATTTCTTCTGTATTATTTTCACCTTCTGTGCCTTTCCTTTCTTTCACATGATGGTTTATCATGTCTTTGTACGTTCACACTCTTCCTCTCTTGCTCATTTTACCTGCTTTTCTCTCTGGACAACCTCAGACAGAGGAGTCACAAACCACATTAACCTTTAAGAGCTAAAAATCAATGTCCTGTTGTTAATTTGTGCTAATTTGCTTCCACTTAGTTTTACAGCAGACTTCTTTTACCCCCCCACCTTTAATTTTAAAACATCTGCCTGCAGCTCATGAGAACATATGGCAGCTCCATCGCCTGCACGCCTCCAGACATTAAGCAGTTTTGTCGTTCCTCAATATATGTCTTCAGTGGCTCGAGGCCAGTTAAGCAGCAGAACAGAAACAGGGTTTTCTTCCCATTTTACCCAAATGTATCAGTTATGAGGACGAACTCATTTTAAATAAAACTTAGCAATGTAAATAAAACTCAAAGTAAAATGTGTTTCTGTACTTGCACCTGAATGAAAAAGAACTCACTCAGATAAAGACAAGTTTAACCAGTTTTAGAAGCTTGTTTTTTTTAAAGAAATTTAACTACAAAGTACCATAAAAACAAAGATGCAGATTTCATTCACCACATATATTATCCCATGATGCACGGCGCCGACCGGAAACATCCGGTTTGTACGTTTTCTTGTACGGTTATTCATAAATCACCACATCTTAGCAAGCAAAGACACACCAGTCAGAAAAAGAAATTGTATAATTACTTTTTTATATCATGCCATTCATTAAAATCCAACTGGAGCACACTATTCTCTCAGCTGTCTGTCATCAAAACAACAAACCGGATGTTGCCGGTCGGCGCACAGCATTGTGGGAATGCACATAAGGCTAATAGAGATACCTGTAATTTAAATCCAGGACCCACATGCAGGGGGAAAACTCACCGCACACAAAAATATGATAAACAATGATCTTTAATAAAGAAATAAGAGTGCTGACAGGGAAGTAAACTTACATGGGATGTAGAAGCAGAACCTGACGAACCAGCGGGAAGACCGAAGAAAATTTAATCCACCAGCAAAGAAACTTCTTCGTCTTCTTCCTTTTGATTAAATGGCGGGTGGCAACCAACATTTCCGCCACCTACTGTGTAGGAGTGTGAGTCGGAGTGGAGTTCACTATTTTCAAAAAAACAAAACTATATTCTACTAATTGAGCTACTTTTCCTAAGAAATTCCAAGACCAACTTATCAGCAAAGAAACATAACTAGACACCAACGTATCTAAACACACAAACAAAAGAGAACTAATGAGAAAAGCGGAAACACCTGGGAAGGTGTTTAAACAAAGTTACCGGAGAACACGAGGGGAACCGGAAGTACAAAACCTACCAAAATAAAGCAGGAAATAGAGACGAGGAACAAGATGCGGCAAATGAACCGAACCTGGGAGTGTTGGGGAGACAAGGAGACCAGCGGAAAACAAAAGCTCCAAAACAATCCCATAAAACAAAAAATTATAGAGAAAAAAACACAGATGATAATCTGGAAGAATTAATTCCTAACAAAACCAAATAGTCCAACAGAAACTCTAATATTGTTAAACAAAATGTCAAGGTCACATAACAAGATTTTTCATCAGGGCAGCATAAATCATCAGAACACCACTTCCTGCTGTGACCTGAATTACTGAAGTTATTTATTCTATTGTAAGACCATCGGAGGGTCCAGAGTGTTTAATATGAAGCTGAACATGTTTTTTGGTGAGTCTCCACTTGGACAAGTTTCAAAACTGTAGCTTAAAGTTGTAAAAGTTATTTTGTACTGATTTAAGCATCTCAGATACAAACATGCATATAAACACACCTGAAAATCCAACTGCAATTTTCTCACATTATTATATCTACCCCTGTATATGTGTGAAGACGCTGTATGTTTGCATGGCAGTATATTAACCAATAAATATAAGTTTTATCTTCTCTGAACAGAAGAAGGAGGTTTATTTTTTATTATGATTTTTAAAATAATTTGATTCACTACAGTGATTCACAACAGTGTGTGTGGTTTAGAAAAAATGACTAAATAAATAAATAAATTTACTGTGAGGATGTTTGTATGCAAAATAACACTAAAATGAACCCCCAAAAGTTCAAAACATGCAATTAAATTAAATCTATGTCCTTTTGTACAACATGACTCAGCGGTTTTTCTCTTCAGATTTAGTTAAAGATGGCCGAATGTCTCCAGGAACAAACAGAATTCTTAGAGTTGTGTTTCACAGTTTAAAACTTCAAAATAAATGTAAAAAACAAGCCAATGATTTAAAACACCTGTCAGAAATTCATGTGAGTATCTGTAAAAATCAGCTAGTTGAAATTTCGGAGCATTGTCTGTTTTTGTTCTGTAGCCTGCAGTGCCCTCACCCGCTGACCTCCCTGATGTAGGTGAGTGTCGAACAATAAAGGCCAAATCACACAGGAAACGCCATCTGAGAGCAGAAAGTTGTGCATATCTGGATGCATAATAATCATCTCCTGCCTGTTTGTCAGCTCATAGGTTTGCAGGAGGGTGTTTGCAAGCGTCTGGGGCTCCTACTTAAAAATCAGCAGCAGAGTTTGTCCTCTTGTTATTGTCGTATCTCATGTAGATAAATCAGAGCGGCGCTGTGTTCAGAGGCTGGTCATGAAATACAAAATGAATCAGTATCTTAGATTCCTGAGACTCGGTGGTATACATCCTTATAAATGTATGTAAAAGATGAGTGAGCTGGAATAAACATGCAATTAGATGCATAGATTAAAATCAATAGATTAAAGAATGATGGCTGATGAAAGTATCAGTAAAACAATCGGGTAAATGGAAGCTGTAAGGTTTTGAATTATGAATGAATGGAAGTGGAGGATAGTTGATAACTGGTGAATAAATGATGATATTTGACGAATGTTTATCTGAAAAGGAAAAGAATCATTAAACAAAAATCCTTTTCAATAATGACATGTTTTCTATCTTTATAACAGTTTTATTATCACCTCTTCATCCTGGTCTCATCCCCTCCCCCCGCCTCTCCCCTCGCCTGTTTCAGTGTTTCCCATTACAACTTCTGCCTATTTTTTGGTTAATAGTCAAGTATCTGCCTGTGAAGCTGATGAGGCCCATTAGTGTGAGAGAGCCACAGCAAAGGAGGATCACTGCTCTGCAGTGTAATGTGATGAGCTTCCTCTCTCTTATCAATTCCAGGAAACATTAGAGGACTACGGGAGGAAAAACTCTCATTTCATACTCTTCTAATTAAATGACACAGACGGGTTGATAGTCCCTGGACCATTGTGAATCCAAATTACGCAATGTAATGAAGGAAAGCTCTTTTAAACTGAAGGTTAGATGCCAGAGACATTTGAATCATCTTTGAACTTCACAAATCAGCTGATTTTTTTTCATGATGTAACATCGAAAGGCAGCAGATAAAAATATGTACTAATGAAACAAAGAGAGAAATGAATAAAGATTTCTTTTAATTACATCTTTCATTGATTTGATTTTCTCATAATTAAAAAGTTTGAATGGTGAATAGAATGAATTTACTGTTTTATGTTTTCACTCCCACTTTGGACTGAACCAACTCCATGAAAACAAACTTTATGAGCTGCTTCAGTGAAGTTTCTTCATGAGTTTTGTCTCGTGTTGTCTCAGACTGGTTGTATCGGACCATGAAGGACGGCGTGACTTGATGAGGTCGGACATAATGGCAGCTTGTACTCAGGAGATGTGCTGGTCATCTGGCAGTAACAAGGTCATGGTTGGATCTGTGGATCTCCAGGGCTGCGTGTTTAGACGTCCTTGGACCCGACACTGAACTCTGCATCATCTTCTGATGCATTTAACTGCTCATTGGGGTTTGAAATGCTCTCGTAGATCAAATGAGCTGCTTAAACTCTGCTACAAAACTCAGCTCTTTCATCTAAATGTGTAACCATGTACATCTATACAGATGCAGTCCCATTCTGATCAGCTCTGTGTCCTCAGTGTTCTTTAATCAAGTCACATGTTCTTGTATTTCCATATTTACACATTTGTTTTAAAAGAAAGAAGAACCAGAGTCAGGCAGCTCAAACAGAAGGAAATCGCTCCAATAGTCAGAATATAACAGATGAACAGACACTTTGAGAGAAGCCCAGCACTCCCTTGATACTAAACCACATCCAGACTCCAAATTCATCCTCATTAGTTTCCCATGATGAGTTTAATGAGCACCTCATTGGGAACGTTTGGCTTGGCCGCTGTCCTCCGGGTCCTCTGGCATCACAGGCCCGAGAGCCCCTCTGATAGCAGGAGCTGATGAAGCGGCATTCATCATCAAGCACAGACGAGAGGAGATATGAAGGAGAGACAGAAACAAAATGAGACAGAGAGGAAGGAGAAAACGAAGGAGAACGATGAGGAACAATGCGTGAAATAGACGGTCTTCCTGTGAATGAAGGACAGTGAAGAGCACATGATTAGGAAAGCCACATCCATCATTCTGCAGAGGGACGAGGATAAAGACAGTGGACAGACACGTAGCTGAAAGGAAAAGTTTAGAGGAAATGTGTCTGTCTGGATGTTTTAGTTCAAATTATTTGATTTAACTTCAAAGATCTAAACATCTTCACTGAGATGAAAACGTTCACTTAAATATTTGATTCTGAGGTCAATGACACGCCAAATGACACAATAAAGACTTAAAATTAGGTTGATGACAAATTCAACAGATTTAATTAGTTGTTTGTAAGTAAATTTATCATTCTGGCTCAATGTCTATTTTATTCATCACTTCTCCACTTCTCAAAGATTTCCAACAGTTTGAGGAGGAAACTGCAGATGAACTTCATATCTGGACTGAAGTTCCTGCAGGTGAACATGAAGAAGGTTCTCCTGAGTGACATGTTCCACCTCCTCCTAGAAGATCCTAAAGAGTTCCCAGGTCAGCGAGGACCCCCCCCTCCAGTAGTCCTGGGTCTGCCTGGGGGTCTCCTCCCAGTCAAACGTGACCAGAAACTGATTCTTCTTTTAGAAGCAGCGATTCTACTTCAAACTCTTGTAAAAGTTTGTTTTTGGTGATTTTGAATCACTGGAAAAATTAGAATTTGTGGCAATTGGTTGTTTGATCTCTATCACACAAACATCAGTTATATAAATTAGCTTTAGGTATTAATAATTATATCTAGTTTAGTCTTCAGAGACATTTTACAGAAACATAACATACTTTAAAACCAAATACAAAAACACCACATGGCAACCAAAACCAAACTGAACGTGTCTAATCAGGTTCCTTTAACAGGTTCTAAAATAACTCAGTTCTTAATGAATTTGGTTTCCTCATTAAAATGTACATTTAGTTAAACATTAACATCTAACAGCATTAGCAGTTGGCAGAGAACCTCAAACAGATGAAACATGCTCATTAACGTTCTGTAAACCTGCAACAAGCTGGACATGTACATTTATTTTGGCAGCTGATAGAAGTACATCTACACTACTACATTTAAACTTCAGCACAGTTCTGCCTAAACGTGTGTGTATTCTTATCCTGCCTGATTAAACCTATTCCTGGATCTGAGTGGGTGTGCACAGGCCAGTGTGGATCCGCTCACGACACAGGAGACTATTTCATTTTTATTTTTCTAAAATAGATCATATATGTTGGTGTGACTTTGGTACAACACAGATCTGACAAGCTCCTAACAGTCTGCTGGATAAACACACGTTTTATTAAAAACACCAACGATGACTGATTTCTGTTTCAGTTGGGATGACGAGGCTGTGAGTTCATGTTCAAAGTGTAGTTGAACAGAATTCATTCATGACTGGAGTTATTATTTACAGCAGTTCCTTTCCCACTAAGAACAATCAAAAAGTTTCCTATGAGAACACTGAATCCACTGATCCTGTTTTTACACACATTTATATTATTTCTATTGGTCTGGTGATGTTACAGATGTTTTATCCTTCTTCCTTCTACACAGAAACAGAAAGTCCCTTAAAAAAACTTCATGAAAATGTATTTTAGTCACTTGATGTCAGAGGGAAGCTGATGAAAACGTATCACAGTCTTAATGACGTCCTTCAGGAGCCTGAAAACTCTGAATCTAGTCCCACTTCAAACTAAGTCTACTGGACAAAGATATTAGCTTCTCATCTGCAGAACTTTCTAATTTTAATTAAAAAAAAAGTTCCAACCTTTTAAATTGTAGTGATCGCTCCTTTAATTCAAGCTGAATCCCAAATCATCACCTGCTCCTCTTTCTAGAGGTTCATCTGGGTCATTTCCTGTTTGAAAAGATAAGAAGTGAAACATCTTCAAAAACAGAGAAACAAAAGATGCATCAGCTGTTTGTGTTTGAACTTACTGAGATGATCAAACTCTGGATGACAGAGAACAGCTACTCTGGTCAGGATGTCTCTCATGTCACTGTTCATCTTCCACAGAGTCGTCGTACATCAGCTAATTCCACTTTTATCCATGTTCTGGGGTTCTTTAATGGTCTCATAATTAAATCTCAGTAGGACTCAAAGAGACGTGTTGTTTTTGTTGCTGAATCCGATTTGAATGATCTCTTTGAAAATCTCTCTTTTAGCTCCAAATATTTTCAGCATTTGAAAGTGAGCTCTTGGATTTTGGCTCCTGATTAGGTACAAAGCAGAAATCAATCATTCCTTTATAGTTTAATCCTCCGTTGATTTGTACATGAAATGAGAGAAACCTGCATCAGCTGATGGAGACCTGACCTGCTTTGGAGCAGATCAGGTGTCCAGAGTGGAGACACCTTTCAGCTGGTCAACGTCCTTAAAGAAGGAGAAAAATAAAAGCAGCTTTTATTTAAGAAGCAGGTCTGTTATGAACGTCACTAAAAACTGGGACTTATTTTCTACAGAATCAACATTCTGCTTCAAATAAATGATCAAAACACATTTTATAGAATGTCAGCTCATAGTTAGTGTTAACTGCACTTTGCACACCCCCCCCATTAACAGTCTGTTTTACCAAAGTGTAATTCATAACCATTCAAACAGAAGCCTGTGCTGTTATTATACAAACACAGTTCATTTTATCATCCACAGCTTTACGAAGCCTGGATATTAAAACGGCATGCTGTCTGCTTATCTGTGCTCTTATTTGTGGCTTTTATTGAAATATGTAAATTTTCTTTATGAAAATTATTTGTTGTGACTCGAGCTGTGGAAACTATAAAAACCTTCACCCATCATCCAGACAGAGAGAGAGAGAAGCGGACATACATGCACGGTGATGTTGGGTGCTGTGCCCATTCCCAGCTGGGGTTTTCAAGATTAACTGAGTAATTACCTCTGATATTCTTTACAATGGTTCAGAAATATGTTGCAGAAATCTAAATAAATATTTCTAGCTGTAAATATTTCATTCTGCTGCTACTGTGATGACTTCCTTTTCTGTCCAACAATACAAGGTCTTCATGGATGAATTCATTTGCTTGAATTCTTTGTTGTTGGGTTTTTACATTAATAACTAAAGAGAAAA
The DNA here is from genome assembly GCA_006937955.1 of Pachypanchax playfairii. Taxonomy (NCBI): domain Eukaryota; kingdom Metazoa; phylum Chordata; class Actinopteri; order Cyprinodontiformes; family Aplocheilidae; genus Pachypanchax; species Pachypanchax playfairii. Next base: position 3,086,651 of record SSNP01000036.1, read on the forward strand.
TGAATTTATGGGACGATGAGACCAACAGGACCATTTCATCAGAGCTCACACTGAAATAATCAAATCTTCAGTCAACTTTTTGGGTCCTCTCTGGCTGAATTACCAGCTGCCAAAAGCTAAAATGTGGAAACACAAGCACAATGGAAATGAAATATTTCTTTAAAACTCTGCAGAGAGCAGTTTTGCTCCTGGATTTTAGGCTTTGGGAACTTTGCATGTTGAGAATCAGCAGTGAAATGCAGGCTCTCATCCTGGGATATGGTCTCATAAAAAAATAATGTAACTCCTCAGGCGTGGCCGTGCTGCTCCTTCTGAAGCCTGGGTGGAAAGTTAAAAAGTGATTGTGCTTTCTGTCCATCACATCTGTGGCAGCACTCGTATAATCAGGAACATTTCTTTCAACTGTGCATTTTCCTGATGATTTGAAGAAGCATACTGTGAGTTTTGTTGAGATTAGAGGAACTGGGATAATTTATTCAATTTGTGAATAAAAAAAGAAATTTTGTGGAAAAATAAAAAAAAGTCACACCTTCATTATATTCATACAGTCTAACACAAGAGTGTAAACTTTACAAAAGCTTTTTTTTCATAATTCAACCTAAATTTAACTTGTTAAGTGCCACAGCGTCACTTTGACCCTTAAAATAAAGACAAAACAGCGTAAAATAAGTCGACCACTTATAGTTAAAGTTTGAACTTCCATATTTATGATTATCAAAACATTCTGCTGCAAAAAAATGATCCATTTCCTGTTGGTACTTTGGTCAAAGTTACAAGGAGCCACTTCAGAGGGTTAGGGTTAAAAGACCGCCGATCTAATAGGTAAAATAAAGTGCATGGAGCAGCAGTAACAGGAGCAAATCAAAGGTTCGGAGTAATTATTGTCTTAGATTTGTCAGTTTTGGTTCAAAGAACAGACCAGGGAACAGCTGATCTGCAGAGACTCGTTCAGACTGAATACTGACGATCTTTTAATGTGTTTCTAATCTGAAGCTTTTCATTCAGACTGTATGAAGCAGGTGGTCTTAAAGGATTCTCAACTTTAACTTTAACCTGACTGGAGCTGAACTGCTACACTCACTGCACTTTTCCTTATAAATAAAAATGAGGAAATAACACCATTAGAACTTGGGAGTACATTATTTATCTGTTTACAGATTCCTCCCTGCTGTTTCTGTTTTAAAATGTGCCACTCATGCTGCGTGTAACACAACTGAAGGGCTTCAACACCAAATCACCGGGTGCACCGGGTGTTGGAACATCACTTATCAACAGCTTGAGATCAGACGACTATAATCAGGTTTCAGTCTTCATGAAACGGTTGGAAACTTTGGAGTGAAGTTTTACAGAGAACCATTAAAACAGCAGCGTATCTTCATGAAGCTGATGTCGAAGTCTTTGAGGTTTTTATATGATAAAAATAAATAAACACAAAGATATACAGATATTTTTCTGCAAAAAACTGCAATTTAATACAGTTAACTTGAGCAGTCCAACCACCACAGATGTTTTCTCTACATGTGTGTGTGTGGCTGCTTGTCTCATGTGCCCTTGTGATGGACCTGTCCAGGTGTAGCCCCGCCTCTTTCCCAATTACACCTGGAGACAGACAACAACTGCCTGTGACCCTGAACAGGATATGAGTGATTATAGAAAACAGATAATTGATTGGTTGATAAAAATTGTGACAAATTCTCAAAATATCTTACAAAATATATAAAGAACTAAAACTAGCATATTTAATTAAACATATTATTTAATCCCTGATTGGAATAAAAGAAATATAAAACATTTTTCAGTTATATTTAGTTATTTTGTTACGCGTGTAGACAAACAGCTGTAATTTAGAAAACATTTCAAAAACCCTTTGGATCAGTGAATATAATTGTATTTCATGATAAATTGTGTTTAAGTCCATTTTACCTAATCAGTTTTTACGTTATTTAAGTTGTATAAAATGTACATTTTTAAGTTAATTCTACTTGAGAAGGTGTGAAGTCCAGATTTTATCTGTAACACAGTTCTTACAGCGTTACGTAGAACTTCATACACAGGAGGAACATTTTTATTTGTTCAGAGATTCTTCAGTTTGTTGTTGATGATAAAATGAATGGATCATGTGATCGGACCTGTCAATCAAAGGTTATTTAGTACCAAACATTTCCTTGATGTTTTGGGATTGTTTTGTTCTGAATGTTGTGTTTTTTTCCTGTCAGAGGATTTAGCAGCATTGATCACAGATAAAACCACATTTAAATGCTGACGTGCGCTTCATCTGGGTTTATTTTGGGAAACGTGATTCAAGGCTCAACTTTAGCCAAAACATGAAATGTTAAATTCCTCAGACAGTAAAGCTGCTCGACACAAGCTGCAAAACAAAACGATGAAACGTTGAAGAAACATTTAGGATTTTTATGTTCCAACAGTTTAAACTACGGTAACGAATGTTCATGAATATTTATTGTGTTTATTGAAACACAATAAAATTGATTCAAAGTTCAGATTCAGGAAGAAACTTTCACATCAGGGTGTTTTAGTTTGTTTAAGTCTTCAGTCAAGACTCGGTTAAACTTACAGAACAGCTAGAGAAGTCTGAGTTAAGAGTCTGAGAGGTGGGAGATGCTGTTGAACCTGTTTCCCTCAATGTGAGAGTTCAGATAATAAATCTGTAAAGACATCCACACGAAGATGAACATGGAAAGTCAAACAGTTTACGATCATTTCACACAAAAAGGAAAAGTTTAACCTCGTCTTTGGGCATCTAATTACATCACCGCATGGACAGAACTCTGATTGTTCAGTCGGGTCCAGAATGAAAAATCGTGTTTTGGTTTCTTCAGGGTTCTAAACTAATTTTCTTTCAAAAGCTTTTAAATAGTTATTAACAGTTCAGGCTTTATGAAAATACACTTTTAGATTTTCATTTATTTCTCTGGCTTGTGGTGCAATTTTATATTTTGATTGTTTCATGCAAAATTTTAAAATAATTTGTCACTTTGTAAATTACATGGAATAAAAAGGTATTTGTCAAAAAATGTGAAAACGTTAAAGGGACATAAGGCAAGATTTGTGAAAAACTACACATGCATTTCCAGTTTATTCAATGCTAATGGGTCATGAAGCATTAAAAACCCAAAATAACGAGGCCATCCGCATATATGTCTGTTGCCTTGGAAACGCTGAGTGCTACATAATGCGCTGCAGTTCGACGTCCGAATTTCCCGCGCAGTTGTAGGGATGTGACGTAAATTGACGCTGCATGCGCGTTGCCGACAGCTCTTGAACAGGAAGTACATGGCCGCCGTGGACTTGGATTCAAACACTGAAGGTATACTTATGGATGTTTCTGCAGCCAGCAAACGACCTGCATCCACTCTCACCCCCCAAAAAAGTGGCACCACGAAGAAAAAAAAAGACTTTATCAGCGGCATCTCGTGAGTCTAAAAAAAATTATGACCGAAGCCGGGCAGGCACCCGCATAAATATTGGATATGCGTTGGGTTCATGGAGGGAACTTCAGCTGCATTTGGGAGTGAAAACGGATGCTGACATGGCTCATTTCCTTGTGACCAGGTGAGAAAACATTATAGGTCGTGTTTAGAGCCTGATACAGTATGAAAATGATGAGATCAAATCAAATAACAGAGTGGAGAGACCTGACGTGAAGTATGTTAGCCTCCCCGGTGCAGTGCTGTGAAGACGAACAGTCTGTAAAGTGTCTGTGCGCGCTCCCGTGCCGGCTTGGCTGGTGGCTGCAGTTAGCCACAGCGCCTGTCGCGGCAGCACTGAGTCAGATTTTGTAAAGCTGCCTTAAGTTCCTTTAACTAAACATCAAAATAATTTTAAAATAATACCTCTAGAGAACTCAAACATTTTGTTTACCTGCAATTTCTTAAAATATCAAAATAAAACTGGAGTATTTAAAATATATTTTATTCAGAAAACCAGAGAAATCTGTGTCTCTATTGTTTTTCACTGACAAGTAAAAAGTCCAGTTCATATAAAATATAATTCAGTAAAAACATTCCAATTCAAACTAATTTAGTCTGATTTAAACCAATTCACTTTCCTTTCAAATCAACCAAAAGCTCTTATTTCTTTTTCCCTCTAAATAGAAAATCATTAGTTGCAGTTTGTTTCGGGTCGAGGAATTTGACTTTTAAATCACAACTTTGTAAAATGAATTGCTTTTAGTTTATTATTTGTTAACTAAGATTAGGATTCATAAGCAAAACTTTTATTTTGAAATGTCTCTGATGCCTCTAATTGATAAAAACTAACTATGTTTATGTTAAAACAAGCAGTTGTCAACAACAATCTGTGCAAACAGAGCAGTTTTCTTACTGTTCTGTACGATGGTGCAGTTAGTTAGCATTGTTTCCCTGCAGAAGGAAGGTTGCAGGTTTGATTCCCAGCTGAGGATCATGTTCTCATGTGTGGGTTTTACTCCAGGTGCTCTCGGCTCCTCCTACAGTCTAAAAACATGAATGTTGTGTTGGTTAGAGATTTGGTCTCCTTGTGGTTGACTGGTGACCTGTCCAGGTGTAACTCCGCCTCTCACTCAGTTACTGGCACCAAACTCCTGCAACTCTGAGCACAATCAAGCAGTTAAAGATAAACAGATTGATAAAAAGTTTACCTTTAGTTTGAAGGGTTTAAAGCTTAGCAACAATCAAACATTTAACTAAAAACTTCCAAATATTATCAATGTTAATTCTTCTATCCTCCCAGAACTGTCAGAAAGGAAGTGCTAAAGCTTCAAGTTTAAAATATTTAGTCATTATTTTATACAGAACTAGAAAACAAAACATTTTACTTTGAGTTAACTTTTTCTTGATTGAATGAAACAAACTTTAGTCACCTGACAGGTGGTGGTTAAGTGATTAATATATGTTTTAACAGATTTTTTTACATTTGCTGTAAAGTCAGGTGAACTAAAAGACCTGAAAACAAGCCTTTGCTGACTGTAGCAAATTTTAAAGGATTAAAGGAAATGTAGCAGAAAACACAAGTTTGCAAAGTCACAGAAGAGGCAACAAATAAATAAATTAATGAAGCAGATGATAAACTGATGAAAATGAGACAAAAATAAAGACAAAAGTAAAGCGTCCCCTAAGCAGCTTATGCAAGCTGAGTAAAGACCCTGCAGGGTTTTATGTAAATGCAGGAGTCACACCCTGTCAAGAAATCCAAATTCAGCTCAAGCAAAAGCGTCCTTGCTCATTCTCTGTGGAGTCTTTACACACTTTATTATTCATTTGCAGACATCATTTGTGGCTCCTGGCCATATTTCCAGGGTGCGAAGAGGGGAGCATCCTTGAGAATCATCAGTTTGCAAGACAGTGAGTTGTGTTAGTACTTCAGCTCACTCCAGTGGTGTTTGGTCTCCACATGGACGAGCAGAACCCACAGAGGTATGGACGGGATGTAAATAAACATATGGGCAGCAGTATCATTCTAACTGCAGCTGTCTGTGAATGACAGGCTCCTGTGGTGGACAGTAAATCCACCTTGAGCAGCTGAAGACTCTGACATCTGCTTATCTCATTCCTGTGTTCAGTCGACAGGATTCACTTAAGACTCTGCTTACAGGAAGAAAAGTTGAAACTCACACACAGCTGTCAAGTATATACCACAATGTCAATGTTTGGCTCCAAAGATAAGCCCCGCCCCTCTCTCTGAGCATAAACAGTAAATAAGGACAAAACAAATCAAATAAAAGCAGATTTCATGTTTAATGATTACATCCAACATCTTATTCTATCATTTATCCTTTAAAAGGTCTGAATCAAATCTCCTCGTGTTCATGTTGCTGAAATGTTTATCTGCACACATCAAGCAGAAACACACATCCTTTGTTTAGTATCAGTTTTGTTAAACTGACAGTTATTGGGCTTCAGACACTTTCAGTGACACTAACTGAGTTTCTGTACAGATATACTACAAGTTTAACCAGGATTTTATCAGAATCTGCAAAATAAAATGCAAATGTTTGCACATTTCCATCCATTCTGAAGTTATTCATGTTAGGAGAACAGCAATGAGCAGCAGCACTGCAGCGAACACTGATTCATCAAACCTAAAATAAAAGAAGCAAAACTGAAGTAAAGATGATAAAAACTCCAGAGACGGAGAGCAGAGTGGACAATAAAAACCATGAACCAGCTCCAGTACGTTCTCCTGGAACTGCTCCGTGTGCATTTCAAACTCAAATCAATTTAGTCGTTATCATTAATTGCTGAACTTTGGCTGAACCCATTAAAATCACAACTTTTGTTTCAGGTTTATTGTCCAGCTGTTTGTAGAAACTAAAGACACGTGGAAACAGCTGACGTCTGTGTGCAGGTGTGAAGAAGCTGTTCACACCTTCCAACCAGCATAATTCAAGTCAGACAATAAAACAAAAATCAAATCAATGTCCTTTTTCTAAACTTCAAAACAAAGCAGTACTGCACATACTTAACTTCCTGTTTTTATGGTAGTGACATTATTACTCAACGATTTAGCAGCTGAAAAGCTTCCAGACTGCAGACTCAAATTCAATTTCCTCTCCTGCTCATTAACTCATAGTCCAGTCATTAGTCTGAGGTGGTTCTGTTTGGCTTGGCTGGTTTGTGAGGAAGATATACCCTGAAAACATGAATTAACTCCTTTAAGGTAATTGGAATTTGTCAGACAGCTGCATTAACATGTTCCCAAGCTGTTGAAAGGAGATGTAAAGGTGAATGATGGTGTTTGTGTCCCTGAACTGCAGCCGTTACTATCATTTGTTTTGCTTAAAGCCGACTATAATTTCAGTTATTCTGCTTTATTAAGTATTGATTACTTCTCTTTAATTTTCTAACTCCTTTGAACTTTTAACGACACTGAGAAACTTAAGGTAAAATAATGTCTGAGAGTGTTCTCCTGCTCTTTCAGAGGGTCTCCATCTTCCTCTAAAATAGATGAGGGTCAGCTTTTAAAGCACTTCTTCAGATACTTTTAAGATTTCCGTAAGTTTTGAAAAGCCTTTTTCACCATTAATTCATTCATCTGGACCTTTTTCTGGCCTTATTGCTGAAATTATTAATACATTTTGACAGTGAAAGTGTGCTGACGCTCCTGGCAGCAGAGGTGATGCCTGGAGGAAAGTTATACCTTTAATTAATGAACACAGACAGTGTTATTTCATCCAATCCAGAGTCGGGTTCTACGGAAGCCTGGGTGGATCTCTGTGACTGATTCACATGGAATAAATGAAGGTAGTTTTAGAGGTGAACTCAGGCTGGAGCTGTTGAAGTGTTGATAGGATCACACAGTGTGTTTTGTTTGGTTTTAACTTCACTCAAACTTCATACAACCTCTAAAACTTCTAGTTTTTCGCACTAATGTTTAACATTTATGAGGTAGAATTAAACCTCTTGAATTTTAATTGTTTTAACTTCAGTTTCATTCCACAGAGTAAAACTGTTAGGTCAAACTGACAAGCCTAAATTATCCCTGTGTGTGTGTTTGTTCATCTCTACGTCACGTTAACACATCCTAACGAGATTAAAAGGATAAAGCCATTTGTGAGTTTTCATTTAAAACAAAGACGTGTGCAGCTCTATCATGAAGCAGGAGTTTGATTATATTTTTGTAACGAGAGATAAATCAGCCTTTAAGCTGCCTCAAGGCTTGAATTTAAGCTGATCTCTCTCCCACATGAAACAGGTAATCTACTGTCTCTGTAGAACATCAGGAGTTGTCCTCATCGCACTGTCTCACCACATGTCTGCATGTCCTTCTCAGTTTCAATAAGTTATTTATGAATTTGAGAATTAATAAAGTTCACATCCTCACCAATCAGGAACTTAACCCAAAAGAGAAATATAAAATAATTATGTGTAAAATTGGAGTTAATGTCCGTGGAATGATCAGCTGTTAAACTCCCTGTCATCCATCCATCCATCCATCCATCCATCCATCCATCCGTCCGTCCGTCCGTCCGTCCATCCATCCATCCGTCCGTCCATCCATCCATCCATCCATCCATCCATCCATCCATCCATCCATCCATCCATCCATCCATCCATCCGTCCGTCCGTCCATCCATCCATCCGTCCGTCCATCCATCCATCCATCCATCCATCCATCCATCCATCCATCCATCCATCCATCCATCCAGCATCCATCCGTCCATCCGTCCATCCGTCCGTCCATCCATCCATCCATCCATCCATCCATCCATCCATCCATCCATCCATCCAGCATCCATCCGTCCATCCGTCCATCCATCCATCCATCCATCCATCCATCCATCCATCCATCCATCCATCCATCCATCCATCCATCCATCCATCCATCCATCCATCCTTCCGTCCGTCCGTCCGTCCATCCATCCGTCCGTCCGTCCATCCATCCATCCATCCATCCATCCATCCAGCATCCCTCCGTCCATCCGTCCGTCCATCCATCCATCCATCCATCCATCCATCCATCCATCCATCCATCCATCCATCCATCCATCCATCCATCCATCCATCCATCCATCCATCCATCCATCCATCCATCTGTCCATCCATATCTTGTCCACTTTTTTCAAAAGAAAAATGTCCAGTTGTCCTTTAAAAAAAACAAAAAACACATCTTTTAGCTGAGACATTCCTAATCCAGCCTGGTGATATAATCTCACTAGAGAGCAGGAAACATCTGAAACGTCTCATTTGGAAGATTCCAGGAAACGTTTAAGATCCCAAACCAACTCAGATCTGTCTTCTTTCAATCCCAATGAGCAGTGACTTGTTCCTGTTACTGATGAGCCAGACACCATTTGGAGAATGAACAGTTTGATCTCATGTTTTCACAGTGTCTGTGTTCATGAATGGTCAAATAAAAGATTAGACTTCATCAGCTCCTGTAGACTGAAGTCATTTGAGTGAACCTCGGGGGTTTGTGGGCTTCTGGGCTGTTTGCTGACTCTGCTCCATTTGTAATCCTGCTCTGCTTCAGTTCAGGAAATCACCTCAGTCAGAAACGGCAGCAGGACAAACATGTTCATAAATCTGCAGGACCTGATTACGGATCTGCTTCACAGCACAGTGCTATTACAAACAACAGCACACTGTTTTTAGCTTGATTAAACCATATGCAAATGACACCTGTGGAGTAATCAAACACGCCTTGACAACCATCAGACCATAACAGTTTATTTTCTACCTGTTTGAGATATTTGCTTACCAGATTTCATCAGCAGCATTAATGTCTTTCCTTCCTTCCTTTGTCTTCTTGTTTTTTAAATTTCATGCTCAGCTGTCATTTATTATTTTTGCAAAACATCATGAAGGACAACTGCTGTGTCGCATTTTAAGACATGATGTAATGATTTGCAACACGAGGTACAATTATGACTGAAATAGTATCACGTTGGATTTATCTTTTAAATATTAGTTTCATTATAACTATTAAAAGAAGACAGAAAAACACAAGAAACACCTCAAAATGTTATTCATGAAAAGAGCTTTTTAGAAACACAGAAGCAGTTTTAGTAATTAATAAAGTTTACACGATTTTTGCAATCGATACTAATTAAACTGCTTTTTCTAACAACATCCACATTTTATTTCACAGTCAGATCTTTTAAAGGTTCTGTATCGTGTTATTTTACAGCTTTCAACATCTGTGATAAACACATATATGATAAAATCTTACAGTTGGTGTTATATAGTCTTCATTTATCCTAAAATATAATTTATATTCTCAAGTTATTCTCCAACCAGGAAGTATATCACTCTGTTTACCTCATGAGTGCTGCCCCTCGAGCTGCCTGAATAAAAAGATAAATAAATTCCTGTAACTCTCACAGCTAAATGCACATTTTCACTGAGACATTTTTAGAAAGTAAAATACTACAAACGGTGGTGTTTAGTGTCTTGCTTCAGACTCTTGCAGCTCGGGGTGTGTGTGTTTAATCTGCAGGTCCTGGTGTAACATTGTTACATCACTATGTTACAGTCAGTCGTTTTCCAGGAGAGAGTGGAGCAGCTGCTCAGAGTGCAGGATTCAGGAGGATTACTGAGAAATGTGTGTATTAAACCAAAAACCACTCTGGAGGGTTTAATAAGGAAATGACATCATAACATGATTAAAAGATACAAACAGCTGATTTTGCAGGATAAAGGAACTTTAATATCTGAACTGCTGGTTTCGGTGATTCTGTGTTCTGTTTCTTGAGGTGCTGCTTCTGCCACATCAAACTGAAGTTTCAAAAAATGTAGAACATAAAAAGCTTTATGGTTGGAAACAGAGATGGGAGACAAATCTCATGTTAGCTAGTCTGCCATGTGTCCTGTAGGGTTTGAGAGCCGAGCACGTATCAGACTTGTTTTAGGTTCTGTTTTTCTAAAGATGATTTCATATTGAACAAGTTGTGAAATGTTGTTTTTCTTCCAGATTTGTAGTCTGGAGTTCAGTTCTGGTACAATGATGTGATCTAGTGGTATCCGAACCCCTCCTTCACTGTTTGCCATATTTACGAGGAGGTTGGGGGTCCATTCCTAATGGCTGCAATACATCGCTAATCCTTGAAAGCAGAAGGATTTGGCATCAACTTTTCAGACGAGCAAACTGAGAAAGTGTCATGTGGCAGATGTCACAGTGTTAGCAAGCTGCTGGATGTCAGACAAACTATTTGATTGTTTGTGCCCTTGCTGTAATTGCCCTTCTGTCTCAAGTCTGCATTAGTTGGGAAACACATGAAGAATTTTCTGGATATGTGCGTCCGTCCAGCTTGTCTTCAGTTCAGATAGTTCATTAGGAACAGTTTCTATTCGGATGTCAGCATCTGTCTTCTTTTACCAATAAATCCCAGTGTTTTTTGTTTCCTCATTAGATCTGCAGCCCTAACAAAGCTCAAAGAGTTTGGTTGTTAGAGGACTGACCAGTTTTTTCCTTTAAAGCCTGCTGAGACCTGAATGTGACACTGGGCAGCACAGATGCACTGAGTTCCTGCGAAGACATTCTGCATTCATTAAGTTAGATAGACAAATATTTTTTCCTTTAAATTACTGAAAAAGAACCACATCAATTACAGATTACTCCTGAAGGGACGTCCATGTACACAGTCACACTGCTTTTCTAACAAATGTGGCATGAATGAAGATGCTTTTTTACAACCCTCAATAAGAATAATGTTTTTATTTTTAAACGAGTAAACAGAACAGTTAAAGAAAAGTTGTCTTCAAACTGAAAAGTACCTTCGTGTTTCCTCTCAACATCTCACCAGGGATTTGATAAATAATAGAGTATTTATTTAATGAAATGCATCCTGGTAGGACGTTCAAGCTGCTCAACGACACACTCATCAATAATGACATCTGAGCTGAGCCTTCTGTTGACATGACAACATGTTGGCCCCTCGGGGGGGCACCTGTGAGAAGGTTTCAGGTCATCCGTATCAACCGCAGGTGGTCGGATCAATTGAAAGCACTTAATTACTGTTGAGACAAATGGCGGAGACATTTAACGGGCTTTGCTGAGCAAATGATCTCAGTGATTGCAGCAGGGGAGTGTGCCATGATTCACATTGACAAGCCATGAATTATTAAGCTGCCAGAGCTGCCTGATGCCCTGAAGTCATGTTCCTTTTTTTTCTAGATGGAAGCCCAGGAGGGACAAACAAAGAGGGCACAAAAGGGATTTCAGCCCAAGCCACCAGGCTCAAACTGATGGACATGGGGGGTGGGTGGGGGGTGCTGGAGGTGCAGAGGAACTGCATGTTTGATTGTAAGAAATGCTTATTTATTAATTTAAACATCTTCAATATTCAAAATATTTGTATTGAAAGGTCGAGTTTTCACATGTTTGAAAAGCAGTAGGCAGAAAAGTTGTTTTCATCGACCCAAATCCGACAACGCGTTCAGGGTTCAAACCAGTTCTTCATCCTGTTGTTTACATAGAAATCGTTTTATATGTCTTTTAAAGGTTGTTTATTAAAGTTTTATTTCATGTGTTTACTCGCACTGTGTTTGCTGCTGGAGACAAATTTTAAGTAAAAAATTTCACATCTGGAAATCACTTATCTGGCAGCTCGGATCTGAACCCACGATCTTTGTTTTAAAGCTTCACTCCAAATTCCAAAGTTGTCCTTAAAAATCCATCTGTTTATTATATTTGGAGTTATTTTGTTAACAAACAGATGAACAAATAAATAAAAACAAGTAAAATCTGCATATCGAATCATCAAATCACCTGAATAATACAACAGTTTTAAAAACTTTTATATAAACAATAATATTTATTAACAAAATTAACTGAGATGTGATTGTTTTAAAAATGTTGATTCTCTTTTTCTTTATTCTCCTTTTTATTTCTTTTTCCCTGCTGATGATTTGTTGATCCAGTTTTTTTTAGATAAATCTGGGATTCTGCGTGGCTTGTTGTCTCCAGGCACTGAAGGAGATATTTTTAAAAAGTGGCCTTCTCACTCTCCAGATGGTTGTCTTTGGTTTTTTTCATATTAAAGCTCTATTTTCAGCGAGCTGTTTACCTTGCTAAGATGACATTCCTCCTACCTGCAGTGTGGGTGAGTTCTTACGGTCAAAAATTGATTTTTTTTTAGTGTTGTGTAAAAGTGTAGCACTTGGAAAGATAACGTTTTGACCCTGATGTTCAAGGCTTAAATATTTACATTTTCCTTGGAGAAATGTATAAAATGTTCAACATCTGTTGGAGAAGTTATGTATTCTAATTTTGCAGAATTCTGTCCAACTCTAGACGATTTGTGTTAAAACCAAATTCAACTTGTTTTTCATATTGTTCATCTATAAGTTTAGATTGTTACTGCTGCCATGGAGCTTCTGGTGGCAGTATGAGTTGTTGTGGTTAATTTTTTGCAGTAAATTTTGAAGTAATTACATTTTTTATTTACAAATTCTGTTTTTCAATGTGTGTTGAACGAACATTGTTTTTAATGGGACCAGATTTTCAACACGTCAGAGTTCAACCAAACATTATTATTAAAGTCATGTTATAAAATTTTGTGTTTATAATTCAGATATTAATCTTTGGTTTTTAGGGCACAAGTTTAGACTGCAGTTAGCAGTTAGCTAATTAGCTCAAGCTCCAGCACAGATTTAAATCCAGGACCTTCTCGCTGCAAGACAACAGCTCTACCAGCTGCACCACCGTGCAATGATTATCAATTATTCTTAAATTTAATCATTTCACAGTTTATTAATCATTTCTTTACTTTGTTATTGGTAATTGTAGAACTTTTCTGACATTTGTGATGCAAGTTACTCTCAATATGATAGTGGTAATATACAGTGTGAACTTAAATTTCAGCATTTAAGTCAGAATTGTGAAGATTTATTGCACAAAAAAAGCCAGTAAATTATACATTATTAAAAATGTTTACTAATAACCGGTAAATAGGATTTCCTTAATTGACAATATTACCCAGCAGGCTTTGGGGGTATTGTATGCTGTTTTAACAAGGAGAGCTGCATATTGACGAGGGCTTGTTGGAGTGACACATTTACTCACTCGAGCCAACGTTTACTTGGTTTACGTCGTGTTTACAAGTCAAAATCATGACACACGATGAGCTCCGTTTTATTTCTTTGACAATTTTCAGCAGCGCTGCCAATAATGAGTCGCGAGGTGAAAGTTTCCTCCCAGCAGGATTTCAGAGGGCTGTGATTCCCCTCTCAGCACGCGGCTGCCTCCTCCTGACCTAATTACCACAAAATAATTGCTCAGAACGCCACATGATCAGGATCCCAAGAAGACACACTTAAAATAACATCTTCAGCAGTTATTGCAAGCTGTTACATGAGCATGTTACTGTAAAAAAAAACAAAAATATACCTACAGTTTACAGAGTTAGCAAAAACATTTAAATGAGCCATTAGTGCTCCAGGTTTCTATTTACCTCTTTAGAACATCTGTTAAACATTTAAAGTTCCACTTTCACGTCACTTATTGTGTTTGTTTGTTTCAGATGTTCCTGTAAAATCTGAGGTTATGGTGCAATCCTAATTTTGGATTATGTCCATTCTTAACTGTTCATGTATTGTTCAGGTTTTTAATGTGCTGCATCACAAGAAGTTTCTCAGATATGATTTTTCCTTAAAATGTTGCACTAGTTTTGGTGTGATATGTAAAAAGATACAAATTATAGATTTTTTTTTAAATTTAAGATTAATGTCTTTTATTTTTTATTTGATTTATGAATTAATCCTAATAATTAAAAATTATTAGAATAAAAAGGGACACTGGAATGAACTCAGAATCTTATTGCACATTTAATTAATTAATTTAATTTATTTGTATAATACCAGCACTATACATCTGAAGTACTATATAGAAGTAACAAGTACCGTTTTGCATCAGCAGGTCCAGGTTCATACAGTCATTTCAACTTTGCAGTCATTTCATTTACATTTCATTTCATAAACAGGCAGACAGGAAGTCTGACACAGTAACTAAAAATGTCAATTTTCAAAATAAAACAGTTGTTCGATCCAACATCAAATAACTACAATAAGATAAACAGTATGACATTTAAGAAACTAAAGTTGCTGATCATCAACTGTCCATCAGCTGGTTGTTCAGGTTGCCATGGTGACACAGAGTGCAGATGTGTTTTTGACTGAAAATTCGCTGCCAGTTTCTATAAAAGTCTTAATGATGTAGGACACGGCTTTTCTGCACGTCTGTGTGACATTTGAGTTTCTGTCAGAAAATGTTCAAGTACAAAGAAGTTAAAAGTTTTCTGTGAAAATGGGGCAGCTGAACGTTTTCATGTCGTTGGCTTCAGATTTCAAAAAGTGCGACTTTAAAGACTTGTGTTGTGTTTGAAGAAATGGCGATTGCTCCAGCTTTGGCCTATTTTTCTTTAGATAAATGATTCTTTTTTTAAATTTAATCATTTATAGTAGTCACACAGTTCAGGTTCATCAGTTCAGTGTTTCCACTTCATGCGAGTGTTTGTTTGAATCTTTTTGTGAACAGTCCTGTCGGTCAGCTGCTTGTAGGACTGTATGAGATTAAATAAACATCCAACCGTCCGTCGGCTTTCACGTGGCTGCTGCTGTCTACTACTATATGTTTATACTTTGTGTTCCAGTTCCAGAGTGAAGACCCTCCTCATGTGGGCGTGACTGATTGGAAATGACCAATCAGGTGAGGGTCAGTGCAGCCAGACAGAGCAGAATGCATCTCTGATGAAACTGCACACAGATGGTTGAATCTGCACATGTGATGAATTTTGGAAGTTTTGATGTTAATTTAATTCCGTATGACTTGACTGTGTCATCTCAGTCTTCAAGCCTCACGTCCAGTTTAAAAGAAAAGAATCCTCAGATTTTTATCTGAATTCTGTAAATATGAATTACATCATGAAGGTCTGACAGTTTATTTCTGCTGACACTCAAGAAAAGGAGATGGAACCTATTTTTAAGTGGAGGTGATGGTACGACGTGAAGCCAGTCAACAGACAGGAACAAAGCTGCTGGGGGGGCGGGTCTTCTGGACCACATCCAGCTGAAATGCAGCCTTCCTGTGACAAGATAACACTCACACATAAGTTATGAAAAAGGATCATTACCTTTTCAATGTCACCCCAACTTTGCATATTTTTGAAAGCAGCTTACCCTTTGGTAACCTTACAGTGTACATATAGGAAGATTTGCAACGTGTGAAGTGAATCCCACCCATCGGTGGCTTTAAGTAGGTCAGTACAGTCTCACATGCTAATGTTGGTTTGGCTGCTGCAGGTTTATATGAGTTGTTGTTGAAGAGGAAAAAAACAGGATGACTTCTAGGATAAGTTTACTGACACATTTTACGCTCCATTTCTGAATCTCTCATCTGACACAACACACAAAAACACAAACACAAGTGGGGGTTAATTGATTTTTCTGTCACCGTAAATAAATAAACAAATGTTGCACATCCCGTGTCACTGGCTGCAGCCCCCGTCTTCTGGTCTAGTAAACCTCATTCATCACACATGGCCAGCGCCATGCTAATGCAAGCTGCCTTCTCAACACGGTGACAGCCACACTGGAACATAATGACTTAAGCTATCCTCAGGGAAGACGTACAGTACACTCACCCACACTGACACACACTCCCCTTTTTTAAGTGATAATGAGCTGATTTAGATATACATTCACATATTCTTACACTCACACATCGAGAAGCTCCGTTCATTTACAGTCCCAGAGCTGATTTCAGATTCAGCATTTGTCAGGGTTTGTAGCCAGACTGACCTGGAGCTTGTTAGCTGGCAGTCACTGTAGGAACAAGTGTTTCAGTCTCTCCTCATCCTGCTGCTTCACTGTTAAGACTCTAAAACAGACCCAAACCGGATCTCAGAACAGAACTACCTGCAGATCCCTTCAGCTGTTAGAACTTTCAGGTTATCTTCCAACCTGTGTGTTGATTTTAAATGTTCATGTTAGAGAACAAACCAGCAACACGAGCTGACGTTCAGCTTGACCACAAACATTATTTGTATTTCCTTTCATGAATGTGACTTCCAGGGAGGGAGATGTCCCGTTAGCAGACAGCGCGTATGAGTCACCGCCAGCATCATTTCACTTCCAGAAACAAGGGCACACATTTGCAGGTTTTTTAGTACATGAATCAATGAAACATTTTAATTACAGTGTTTAAAATTCTCCATGTTCCTCCAGAATCTCAACACTGAAGAGGGGAATGGGAGGAAATAACAGACGAGCATTTTAATCACATTTTCAGGTTAAACTTGAAGTTCAACATTCCCCGCTTATTTTTTTTCCTCCCCAGATGCAAATTATAAAAGATAATAAAAGTCAATGCTTTGGTTGTTTGTTTCAGACCATTTCATTAGTTTAATATGTTTCTGTTTCTCGGTCTTCTTTACAGGTGTATTTTCTGTTGTTTCTGATCTTAACCAAAGTTAATATCACAAAAACTGAAAATTGAGTATTTTCTGGACGATGTTAAAGAAATAATGTTTTGTGTTCAAAGGAACATAAATCATGTGTTTAGCAGTAATATCACAAAACTGTGCTGATAAATAAAATGTAAAATCAGATTTATCTTTGTGTCAAACCTCCTCTGCCCCCGTCTGACCTGGAACAGCGTCGTCATGGCGTCTGAAGTCTCTCTTTTCATAAAAGCTTCTTCTAATTTCCAAGAACTAGTTGAAAGTTCTGAAAATCCCAAATGTTTGACAACTCATGGTAATATGACATGCCCAGTCATAATTCTGTGTTAATTTGAAATTCAGCCAAAATCTGTTGTTAATTATTTAACTTTAACCCTTCATAATCTAATCCAGTGTAATGGAAGTAAATCCATCTGATCCGTACAGATGAGGGCCGACCCTAACCCTGACCAACAGAGATAGAGATCAACAATCAACAGATGGCAGTTGGGATGATGTCGTGATTCAAATGACTGTAACATCAAGAAAGAACATCAGATGCTCCAAAAATACTAAGGGCTGAAAGAGGAAGTAGAGAAGTTGTTTAAAATCAAGTCCTCGGAGAGACAGTGGATCTGACAGATCCCAGGAACAACATCCCAGATCTACATCCAGAAGACCCTGAAGCTCCAGGACCTCATTTAGATTATACAAGCTGCAGGTCCCTCCTAGAGGACTCGAGCTCCCGGGTCTCTGGTAGAAGACCTGAGGTCCAGGCCCCTTCTAGTGGACTCGAGGTCCTGGGTCTGTAGTAGAAGACCTGAGCTCCAGGCCCCTTCTAGTGGACCTGAGCACCCGGGTCTCTGGTAGAAGACCTGAGCTCCAGGTCCCTCCTAGAGGACTCGAGGTCCCGGGTCTCTAGTAGAAGACCTGAGGTCCAGGCCCCTTCTAGTGGACTCGAGGTCCTGGGTCTGTAGTAGAAGACCTGAGCTCCAGGCCCCTTCTAGTGGACCTGAGCACCCGGGTCTCTGGAAGAAGACCTGGGCTCCAGGTCCCTCCTAGAGGACTCAAGGTCCCGGGTCTCTAGTAGAAGACCTGAGCTCCAGGTCCCTCCTAGAGGACTCAAGGTCCCGGGTCTCTGGTAGAAGACCTGAGCTCCAGGTCCCTCCTAGAGGACTCAAGGTCCCGGGTCTCTGGTAGAAGACCTGAGCTCCAGGTCCCTCCTAGAGGACTCGAGGTCCCGGGTCTCTGGTAGAAGACCTGGGCTCCAGGTCCCTCCTAGAGGACTCAAGGTCCCGGGTCTCTGGTAGAAGACCTGAGCTCCAGGTCCCTCCTAGAGGACTCGAGGTCCCGGGTCTCTAGTAGAAGACCTGAGGTCATGTTTGCATTCTTCTGGTTTTAATGATTTCTGGGTGATTTTGGGTCTAACACTAGTCCTGTACTGGTTTAGTTTGATTTGAAGAGTCAGACATAGAAAAGATAAAACGGGGTTATCTCAGTACGGTTTATTCATCAACCCATGGAGAGTTTCTTACTGAAGCTCTTTGTGATAAATAACAAAGCTGTCGTTTCAACTCAACCAGGGTGAGCAACATGTGTCACACTTAATTTTCCTTCCAGCTCTCAAACTGCTGATGACGGCTGGGAGAAATTAAATGTGCCATCAAAGCTAACCTTAGCTTTATTCCTGCATGAACCCAGCTATGTTTAACATGCTGAGGTCCCGCGGGGCTCCCGGCAGGAGAGACGAATCAAGAGAAGCTTCGGTTCACAGTCACAGAGTGAAGGTCTGAAAGTTAATTTGATATGAAAATCCAAACGGTGGGCCAACGCAGCCTGCTGTGACACTTGAAAGTCTGAAATCACCATGAATTCAGCATCAGTCCAGTCAGGGAAGGAGATGTGATGTCATTTAGGAGTAGAGGTGATGGACAGGCTTCTCGTCTTCTTGTCCTTAAAAAGAGGACGTGGTGCATGTTGTTTCTTAGTGGACTTACATTTAATGATCTAAAGAAAGTAAACTCGTTGTAAAAGCATTGACCTCCATTAAAAAGGTATTTTGTCTTCCACACTATAGATTAGAGCATGTTGCCCTCATTTAAATATAATACATGACACATATGATGTATTATTGCTGCTTGGAGCAAAGAAAAGAAAAGAAGTTCTATTAAATTAATCATCCTGTAGTCACTCTTCATCTCCTCCTTCAGACGCACCTCTTGTTAGAACTGACATCAGACTTGTGTTACTCTTTCCTGACTTGTCACTTTGTCAAACGAGGACACGTCCAGAACATAACACACCCCAAATTAAAAATCCTCACAGACAAGAGTTCAGTTCACTGCAGTAAAACACCTGACACTGCCGAGAGGACAGAATAACTTCAAACCTAAAGTAAGCTAACGATTTGTCAAGATCAACAAATCTGAGTGGCGCGCTTTTAGCACCCGTGGCTAACTGGTAATTTGTGACAAAGCATGATTTCTATAAAAGGGCCAGATAAATAAAATAAAGTGGATCATAAGCAGTAGAATTACATAAAGCCTGTATCTCACAGGGCTGCAGCTGTTGGAGATAATTTGCTTTTACAAGGAAGTTTCTGAAATGTCTGAGACGTTTGTGAGGTTTATGAGGTTTTGGTGGGATGATCAAATAAAAAAAGCTAAACTACAACAAAATTAATACGTAATGAAGACATTTTGTGTCCTTATCCAAAAAAACTGTAAAACAAGCAGCTTGAATAAAAGAGTCAGAGATTAACGTATATTTCCTCGTGTTTTGGTGTTGCATCACGCTTCACACAGCTGTTCTAATGACTTCACTATAAAGTGATTTAGTTTTCTTGAATTGTGAAAAGTATATTGTAACGCTTACTATATTAGAGACGTTAGGACTGAGTATTGCAATGGATGGTGATTGGAAAAAAAACAGAAGACCAGATACGCTATGGGAGCTTGTATGGTGAATGAATGATGAGAGGAGACAGAATTTTAAAGTTAAAGTAAATTGTATTGTAAAGACACTGGGAAAACAACGAAAGCACATTAAATAATTTATCTTTGTAATCACACAACAGAAAACAAAACACAAAATACCAAAAAATTTTTTCCCAAGGTTTGAGTTCACCAAAAGGTACTTTTCCTTTTGGATTTTTTTTTTGTGTTTTTTTTCACAGTTCCATTTGTTACGATCCTTGTGGAAAGCGCAAAGTTCAGTTTTATTTACGATCCTTGTGGAAAACGCAAAGTTCAGTTTTTTCCCAAAAAAAAAAAAGAAAGGTCCTACCAGATCAGCTCGCCACCTCTTGTAGAGGATTCTGGGGTGAAAAAAAACCTGACCATTGAGTTTTAGCAATTATTATGCGGGTTTGTCACAGTTCTGAGCGGAGTTTACAGTTCTTCTGCTTCGAGTCCCAGCCACGGTGCAGAGCAATGGTGACAGGAAGTGGCTAGGGCGCAGCCATTTTTATTGTAGCGCCACTTGTGGCAAGGCTCGTCATTGCGGCGGGAAACAGTGGCAGACTCCGGGATCATTGGGAGACATGGGTTACAGGGTCCCCCCCTGATCTCATGTACGTCCCTGTACATGGGCTGGACTGGCAACTAGCTGACTGGCCAGAGGAGGGAGGAACTCCCAGAGCTGCCGCTCCTCTTACGAGAACTACACCGATTGGAGCTCCAGGATAACATCCTCGTTCGGAGAAGGCAGTTTGGGGCCCAGCTTCAACATCAACTTGTGTTACCACAGGAATGTCGCGCTGAAGTGCTGTCCAGCCTCCACGACCAAATGGGCCATCTGGGCATGGAACGCACCCTGGATCTGGTGAGGAACCGTTTTTTCTGGCCACGGATGGCCAACGATGTCCAGACCAAGGTGAAGACATGTGAGCGGTGTGTGAAACGGAAAGCACTACCAGAGAGAGCCGCACCTTTGGTGAACATCAAAACATCACATCCACTTGAACTTGTATGTATTGATTTTCTGACATTGGAACCAGACAAGAGCAAGACAAAAGACATCCTGGTCATCACAGACCACTTTACTAAATATGCCATTGCCTTGCCAACTCCAAACCAGAAGGCAAAAACAGTTGCCAAGCGCCTGTGGGAAGACTTCTTTGTCCATTATGGCATCCCTCAGAAACTGCACAGTGACCAAGGTCCCGACTTTGAGTCTCGAACTATAAAAGAACTCTGTGCCCTGGCAGGAATCCGCAAAATCAGAACTACACCATATCATCCAAGAGGCAACCCCGTTGAAAGATTCAACAGGACATTGTTAGACATGATCGGTACTTTGACTACAGGAAGCTTAATTTACAGACCATCAAGGATGCATACGCAGGTCAACTTTAAAATAAAAACCAGTGGTTAACATTTTGGTTTTGTCTTGTTTTCTTTGTTATATTAGCCGCAGTGTGAAGCAACATTCTGGATTTAATTTGAGGTTGTAGAATCACTCGCTCGGCTGCAATAATGACTCTGATTTCTAATTTATTGAAAAGCTGACATGGATCTCATTCAGACTGTAAATATATTCCCATCACATTTCTAGATATTCCCGTGTTCCTGCAGAAGGGGGAACTACACACATCATGTCTGCTAATGAAGTGTGCGTAAAGACTGGGACGCGGCCTTCATACTAATCAAAGTGTGATGTGATGAAAGCTAGGTACAAAAGTGTTATCTGCTAATGAAAAGAGACTAAAGGACTCGGAACTCGTTAAGTAGATTTTTAATACCAAAGCAGAGATGATAAGGAGGAGCTCTGCATGAGGAAAATTTAAATTAACGTTTAAAGCTAAAAGAGTGACATCAAATCTTATCAGGAGATGATCACCACAGATGAGATGAAGATCTGTGGATAAAAAGAAATAACTCAAAAAGGTGGAATGATTTTAGTGCAGCAACATAAAGTGAGTTCAATCTGTGGAAACACAATTCTTTCTTTATGATCGATCAAGAAGGATTCTGAGATTTTATGTCTTAAAAACCAGTAAAAACTTTTGTTTTTGGCTTGAACTTTGAATATTCCTGCAAAAGTATTTTCAGTGCAGATGGGAAAGATGTGTTTGTTTCTTTAGGAAACCCATAATGATTTTTCACATTATATATATTACATATCATATAAATATTTGAAAAGTTTAAAAGAATAACTTGATACAACTTTTATTTTGAAGCTTCTTAAACTAAATCAACATGAAACATGTCACATTATTTGCTGTTTAGCAGCATTTATAGTTTGCATATCTTGTCATCATTCATCGACCTTGAAAGGTAAAACTAACATGGCTTCAGGTGTGGGAGTGAACACACTCTTACAGTGTGTTGCATCACGTTTAATGACATAAAACAATATTCTCATAAACCCTAAATTCAGGGATTTTTCAGGGAAGATGTTTTGGTGTAAACTAGAAATCTTTACATTTTAAATTTGCAGATGTATAATCCTGTAATAACTTTCCATTTCTTTGACAGAAGTTTGTCCTCTAAATAATTTAAGGAACTTGGCTACAATGATCCTTCACATAAAAAGGCAACGCCAAAACTAATCAAACAAAACGACCCCGACAGCAATGAGTCATAACTCTGCTGCACAAACTATAAGGATACTAATGGCACTAGTTTGTGGTGAGAAGTTTAAGATTCTCCTTTTCCACAATCTTCATCTGTACAAGGAAGTTTGTGAAAAAACAGGAACTTATTAAAAACCTGTTTCAAGAACACCTGGCAACACTTTGCTGATCTAATCCACAGAAGACAGCTCTTCATTTATGTAATTGTCACTAATGTCTCTTTAAAAATGTGTCAGATTTTCCTTCACCTGCAGTAAGATTAAACAGGATTTTACAGAATTAAAGTTTTTTCTGGCTGTGCAATCGGTAAATATTAATGTGTTTCTAATTCCTGATTCCAGTACTTTCATCATGCTAATCAGGAGGAAGGTCAGACTGACGGCCACATGTGTGGGTATCAAAAGTTCAAATAAAGGCTTTCATCTGAGGTGTCACTGAGCACAGCTTGAATTCATTTCATGGGAAGGGGAGTTGTTAGAGCAAGAGCACATGGGGATTAATGAGACATGATGAAGGTGGACGTAATTATAAAAAAAAAAAAATCAGTGCTTGTGTTGCATGAGAGAACACACCAACATGCTACAGTCAAAGACAGGAGAGAGCACGTCAACAACTACACGAAGAGAGAAGATGATAACAGGCTGCAGCCAGAACCAAGAGAGAACATGCACAAGCTGCATTCAGAACCAAGAGAGAAGATGCACAGGCTGCAGCCAGAACCAAGAGAGAACATGCACAAGCTGCATTCAGAACCAAGAGAGAACATGCTAACAAGCTGCAGCCAGAACCAAGAGAGAACATGCACAAGCTGCATTCAGAACCAAGAGAGAACATGCTAACAAGCTGCATCCAGAACCAAGAGAGAACATGCACAAGCTGCAGTCAGAACCAAGAGAGAAGATGCTAACAGGCTGCAGCCAGAACCAAGAGAGAACATGCACAAGCTGCAGTCAGAACCAAGAGAGAACATGCACAAGCTGCAGTCAGAACCAAGAGAGAACATGCACAAGTTGCAGTCAGAACCAAGAGAGAACATGCTAACAGGCTGCAGCCAGAACCAAGAGAGAACATGCTAACAAGCTGCAGTCAGAACCAAGAGAGAACATGCACAAGCTGCAGTCAAAACCAAGAGAGAACATGCACAAGTTGCAATCAGAACCAAGAGAGAACATGCTAACAGGCTGCAGCCAGAACCAAGAGAGAACATGCTAACAAGCTGCAGTCAGAACCAAGAGAGAACATGCTAACAAGCTGCAGTCAGAACCAAGAGAGAACATGCACAAGCTGCAGTCAAAACCAAGAGAGAACATGCACAAGTTGCAATCAGAACCAAGAGAGAACATGCTAACAGGCTGCAGCCAGAACCAAGAGAGAACATGCTAACAAGCTGCAGTCAGAACCAAGAGAGAACATGCTAACAAGCTGCAGTCAGAACCAAGAGAGAACATGCTAACAAGCTGCAGTCAGAACCAAGAGAGAACATGCTAAGGCTGCAGCCAGAACCAAGAGAGAACATGCACAAGCTGCAGTCAGAACCAAGAGAGAACATGCTAAGGCTGCAGCCAGAACCAAGAGAGAACATGCACAAGCTGCAGCCAGAACCAAGAGAGAACATGCACAAGCTGCAGCCAGAACCAAGAGAGAACATGCTAACAGGCTGCAGCTAGAACCAAGAAAGAACATGCACAAGCTGCATTCAGAACCCGGGTTCTACATTAACACCCACCAACACGTCAAATGAGGATTAAAATACATTTTGGCAGGTAACAATGAAAACTTACAGGCCAGTTTGGCCAGTGATGAAAGCAGCTGATTATTTCAGTTATTTTTCCTGTCACTAATTTTCCAACACGTCTGCAGAACTGAAACAAACATTTTGGGGAAAAAATGCAGAACATTTATAGATTTACATGGATGTGCGAGTAAGTGAAGTAGTCAGACGGTTCAGGAACTCTCGGTGATCTAAGATTAGATTTTGCTCCTATCTGGGACTTTTTTCTCCATCGCTGAAAAACACACCGGAGGGTTTGCAGGTTCTTTTCATGATGAAAATATCATGTTGTTTACACCTGTGCACCCCTAATTTATGCCCCTCCCCAGTATATGCTTAGGGTCAGGTCAATTACATGAGAAACTAGTTGTTGTTTAATATTTTCTGCATTTTTTTTGTAATATACTCTAGTCAACACAATGAAAGAGCACCTTGTTGACTATTAAACTGTGTGTGTGTGTGTGTGTTGGGGGTGTGCAGAAAGTTTATTTATTTATTTATAAAAAAAGGAAATCAAAACCTGCTGAGGCCAGAACCTCCTGTAAAGAAAAAACAACCACATGCCGAGCTGCAGGTAACACCTTCCTTCACTAAGGAGCAGCAAGGATTAACAGTCACACTCCTACACACCACGCAATCTACCCCATCAGCTGCAGCTAAAGGGATGGTCAGACCTAAACTCACTCAACCAACACCCAAGCAGCAACTCTAAAATATGTGCAATGTCTGACAACCAGCGCAGGTTGACCACACCTTATATAACCTTCCTCAGGCTGATTGGCTAAATTGGGCGCAGCTGCACTTACACTGCTTGTCAGAGTGAGAGAGAGAAAAAAAGACATGATGTGCTGCATATAACACTGTGTATATATGTTATATTCATATATTTATTTTAAATCACTTTGGTTTTTTATGTTTTTAATGTATTCTGTTATATTTATTATCTGATTTATTTTCCCAGAATAAAAAAATAGTCAGTGGAAATTCTGATTGGCTGCTAACATTGGAAATCAAGCTACAGTGTAGTGATCCAAAAAGTTAATTTAAAGTCCTGGTCACACATACATGCTTCAGAACATGCTACTGTTATAGTCATGAAGCTAAGAGAGAAAGTTACTCAACATTACCTAACAATAAAATCCTGACTTATTTTGATAATCACATGTTAATTAGGGGGAGTTTATCATCCAGTTCCTTTTTAAACATTAGGATTAAAAGCATTGGTTTATTTGAACTGTTATTAGTTATAGCTAGTTAATCATTTACTAATAACAGAATTCCAAACATATTCAATTGGGTTAAATTTAGGCAACAGATTGTTAATTTTTGTTTAATCCGAACCAAACTGATTACATTTCAACATTTCCCTGCTGTTGTGATTGTAGAGTAATTTAGTTTTAACTAATATTACCAGATATTTATCCCTATATAAATGCTAACTAGTCATTAACTAATAATTACTAAATGTTTTGCTTTTGATTAAATGTAACTGACTATCTGTATAACTAGCTGTCAGTCTCTGATTTGTTTCTCATTAGCTTCAGATTTTAAGGCTCTGATTGTGAAGCGTTACAAGAATAAAAGCCCCGCTGACTTCCTCTCTTTTCCCTTTAGAGTGATTGATTAGATCTTTGTATTGATTGGTTGCAGAGTGCTCAGGTGTGGTTGTGGTTAGATTTAAGATAGGAAAGATAAAATACAAACTTTACTCATCCCTCCTGAGGAAGTTAATTCATCACACCAGCAACATGAAGCAATGAAAAAGAAAAATAATAAGTACAAACAATAAAGAATAAAATATCAAAAACAAAAAAGGAGTAAATAAATTTTGCAAAAAAAAAAAAAAAACAATATATAAAGTGTCAATAATTAAATAGTAAAAATAACTAATCTTTCAATGTGCAGTTTAACAGTTACAGACAAACAGACCGTAAGTTTTAATTTCTAAACTTTATAATTTATATTTGAATACTAAAAAAACAGATTTTTTGAAAACACAGAGACTCGCCATGATAGATTCTTCCTGCAGTCTCCTTTTTTCTGGATTATTAAATGACAAGTTCCACCTCATCTGTAAAAGATGCAGCAGAAGCACAAAAGAAATCTCTTAAAAGTAGGACATTCACAACATAATGCACAATCTCTGTCTGGGACTTTTATTTTAAAAAAGTCTGAGTCAGTACTTGAGTTTTTATTTTGAAGCTCACAAAGTCTGCTTGATGCATAACGTTTTATAAATTTTCAACACCCATGGAACTATACAATTACTGAACTATTAAAATAGTTTAAATTCATATAATGTCTTTTCTGCAGTCTCAGGAGAGTTAACACACCTTGGTACACTGTCCAGCAACACTCAGAGGTCTCACAATCACTCATACAAGCGCCTGTGAATACCAATCTGCTTCCTGTTTGGCAGAGAAATAAAAGGGCAGCACAGAAAGTGAATGTTCATCATTTGATATTAACGCCCGACAAAGCAGCCGTGTTTGATCAAAGCCCAAAGGTCATCTGCAGCAGCTGCTCTGATACACGACCGTCCTGATGTGCTGATACCAGACCTGATCGCCGGCCCCTGGGGACGAACAGACCCACCTGGGTTTGGAATTGTTTCTTTTGCTCATTTAGTTTTTACAGTGTGGGTCTCAGATCCTCACAGGAAGGTCGCCACATGGATTCAGTCCTCTACAGCTGAGACATGACTACATTATGACAACATTGTTCCTGCTCAGGGTCACGGGGAGCTGGCGTCTGTCTCCAACAGTCACTGGGTGAGAGGCGGGGCTACACCTGAACAGGTCACCCGTCCATCACAGGGCCACACAGCTACTCACACATGCACATCTTGGGTGTTTTTGTTCAGTAACATGTAAACTCTGTGTCTCATTTAAAGTTGCTTTTATTTTCACCTCATATTTGATCAAGCGAACCTATAACTGCTGAGACACACATTTCCTGCTCATGTTCAATCTAAAGTCATTTTTCTTTACATCCTGCCTTGTAATGATGTGGTTACAAACCTGCATTCGTCACTGAAAATGTCATACGATCAGATACTCTTAAAAAGGTCAGCTTTTTATTGGATGTTTAACATGTCAAAGCAACATTTTTCCAGCAGAACACAGGAAAGAATCAGTGACACTGATTCAGGTATTTGACAAATTAATGATTTTGAGCTCCGTGAACCATAAAAGGTTTGTAAAACTTCACATTAAATCTATATTTCATATTCAGTTTGGTTGTACTGTACACGTATTCTAATGATTACATGAATCTAATTTCCCCATGTTGAAATATTCTGAGTGAATATTAATCTGAAATGCTGAACATTAGACATGCAGAGATTCAGCCACATTAAAACCATCTGTGTAATGATTCTAATAGGTCATCACTTCTGCTTTTAGGCACCGAGATGTTAACAGTAAGTCATGCGAGCTGCTGTGCTGTGAGCTTCTGTGAGATGGAACTGTTAATCTGAAATTTCCCAGATTTATTCTGTCAGATTGATATCTTTAAATACCAGAACATCATGATCATCCAAACATTGTCCTGATTCCAGGTCTACCAGTGGAGTTTTGGATTTTTCTTGTCTTTGATATTATGATAATTGAACTCACCGTCCCGTGTGTCCTGATGTTCCTGTTCTGTTCCTTGTTGGTTTCATCCAGCAGATCGTTGTTCTGTCTGGTGCATCAACCTCCCTGTGT
Source organism: Pachypanchax playfairii (assembly GCA_006937955.1). Classification (NCBI taxonomy): domain Eukaryota; kingdom Metazoa; phylum Chordata; class Actinopteri; order Cyprinodontiformes; family Aplocheilidae; genus Pachypanchax; species Pachypanchax playfairii. The sequence goes on from SSNP01000036.1 coordinate 3,114,580, forward strand.
TTTATTATCAGCGTTCTACTACCTTTGCCTGCCCCTTGATGGAACCATTGATCTCCGGATTTTAGATTTGGATCTTTACGCTGTTCTGTTGGTTTTAGCAACTGGTTTACAGCAACACACTGTATCTTCATCCTTCTTCTGTCCATCAGTTTGTTCCATGATCCATGTTTTCAGAATCTTACACACTTTCCTCCAAATATATAAAACTCCAGTGCTGATTGGCTCCTCAAATAGAGTGGTCTCCTCATGCACATCAACTTGATCAACTTATGGCCAAAACCCATGTGACCCATGTGACCCATTATTAACCTACACCAAACTCAAATCTTGGCAAATGAGCTTAAAAACAGTCTTAAATTTATTTTTTAAGGTTTGTAAAGTCAGCTGACGGCTAACTGAGAGTGTAAATGTGTTTAAATGAGACATCATTTACTTAAGGATTTTATAATAAGTGTCAGTTAATATCCAGCATGTTTTATCTGCTAAGAGTGTCTCACTGAGTTCATAAACATCAATATCATATGAATTGTTGCTCCTTGACTTTTTTTATCATTTAATTCTTTAGTCCCTGTTGTTGTACAGATCCCACGTATTTAAAACAGTTCTTTTAGTACTTTATTCTTTTTTTAAACTTTAACTATAGGAAATTCAACTAGCCGTCCAGTGGGGATCATCAGCAGTGACTAGAGTTGGTCCTGAAATTCTGAATGAAATCAGAAGGATCTGCCGCAGGCACCAAGCCAGAGTGAAGGCAGGGAGATTTAAACCTTCAGCTCTGTTCATTATTATGGGGAACTTTAGATTTCTGCCTAACGAGGTAGAAGAGCTGTGGAAATTGATTAGAACTCTGAGGGAGTGTCGAGAAAGCATCCTCACATGAGACATGGCGACTTGAAGCCCTCCTGGACCACTATGTCTCTGATCCTGGATTTAAAACTGTCTGTGGTTTTTATTATCATTTCCCTGGTTCTAATTTTATGCAAATAATGTAGTTGTTTAACAGTTATTATTCAACTTTTATAACTGGGTCTTTTTAACATCTTACATGTAAAACAGTTGGATATAAACTTTTCTTCTAGAAATATAAAATGACAAACTGTTGATAAAATTGGGTTTATGTTTCATCCACTATATGATGATTTAAGTTGTAAATATACACGTTTTATGACGTGATTTTGCTTTTTATTTAGTAAATTCAGGATTTTTTAAGTAAACAATCAGCTGTTACATGTCATACGTCTCCTGCTTCATTCCCCTATAGAGTAATTAACAACTTTTCATCTCCTCTCCTGTTAGCTTCTTCGATTTTAAACAACACCAACAAGTTGTTCACATCCACAGTTCAGTGGAGGAGACAATGGCACAACACGACATCGGCAGAGCTTTTTAAATATTAACTCACATTATGTTCCTGTGCACATTTGGCAGACTTCACAGTATTAAGTATGCTGGTAAAAATGTCTCTGATTAATGGATGAGGAGTCTGACTTGGCCTTGGTGCTGCCACAGATGGTGACCTCTTTACTTTCAACGTGAAGAAGAGATGAAAAGAAAAACACAAACAGAGAAGTGAAGAGATTTTGGTCTTATAAAAACTGTAATAAAAGAAAAAAAACACAAATGTTTCCTCTGTTTGGATAAAGTCTGATTAACTCTGGGATAAAATGTTCCACCTACAACTTATTTTTAACTCTTAGCAGCTGTCAGACTTATTTAAAAACATGAAATTAAACTATTTCTTGTATGTAAATCTGTTCCATGTTGCCTCTGTAAACAAGCAGCTACAGCTTAATGACTTTTTTATAATTACTGCAATATCTGTCTGTTTTTTTCTTAAATTGTCCTCAAGCCAAAACATGTTTTGCTGTCCTCATTTGTACTGATTTGTCTCATTTTTGTGTAATTATTTGGCGACCTGCATTTATTTTGCATGATATTGTAACAATTAAGTTATGCATCGGGGCCTGAATGCAGCAGGCGGCAGCGCGGTGTTTGGAAAGTTTATTTAAATACAAATGGAGTAAAAACAAGCACATCGTCCAGAAATAAAAAGGATTTAGTACACTGGAGGAAAAACAGACTCTTGACATGAAGGTGATGAAACAATAGAACATGGCTGCAACAAATTTCAACTGAGCAACCTGCGTCTGATAGCTGTCAGCCTGCAACGACAGGAAGTGACACGAAACAGGAAGTGACATGGAACTACAGTCAAAAACTACAATATGGCTGCACAGACCTTCATGACAGATATATTTTGATCTTTTAACTCTTTTATTCTTTATTCACTGTTGTAAAAACACTTTTTTATAAACAATTTTTAAACCGAAAGCTACTGCTCTAACTCTGATTCTACAAGCCTCAGTTTTAAAGTTTAGGACAGTTAGAACAGAACAAGTTTTGCTCGGTTAAGTTGAAGATAACTTCAGACCTCGAAGGCCATGATCCTGCATGTTCCCTGCAGAAGCCTGTTACCTATCCATTCATTTAAATCAGGTGTGTTGAAGCAGGGGAACATGCAAAACATGCTAGTGGCATGTGGAGTTTCCCACACCTGATCTGAATGAACCACAACACTTGTACAGCAATGTCCTTGTAACAGATGAGACCTTATTAAGATGTTTACCTACAATACACAGTAATATATTCAAATAAAACATGTCAGCATGGTGGTGGAAGTTCTGCTTGTTTTGCAGCATCAGGATTAGCACACCTTATAGTCATCGAGTCAAATATGAACTCTGCTGTATATCAAGATGTTCTACAGTCTAATGAGAGCCGGTCTGACAGCTGAAGCTTGGACTAATCTGACACAGCAGCTGGTCGACAACGACAGAAATGAAGAATCAAGCTACTGTTTTGGTCCAGACTTGAACCTGATAGGTGGAACCTTCAGAAACCTCAACGAAGGGGCTTCACAAGTTATTGGATCATCATGTAGAAGTTTTCTTATAAACATGGCTGCAGTTTGGTACAGATTTAGGTAAATAATGTAACAACCAAACCAGATTTTTCTTCCCAAAATGTTTAAAACCCCATATGATTGAAAGCAGGTGTATTTATTTTGGGATTATAAATCTGATGCAACACGACTCTGTGTTCAAATAAAGAATAAAGATGCAGATTTTTCCCAGCTGACCGTGTTTACTTGGATTTCATGAATACTTTCATATCACTCCTGTTCATTGCTGTGCTTCAGGTTTTCTCTTGCCTCCTGTCCCTGTACTCAGTATGATGTTCTGAATAAATGAACACTGACTCTCGTAAGCCTCTGAATTCATGAAGAGTCCATTTCTCTGCCAGAGCGCTGACACTCTGAGTGCCAATTTATGAGCACATGGATGCACCGTGATGCCAGCACACAATGCTTGTCATCTGTTTCACTGTTGATTTAGGAAAATAGTAAAAGCTGTGAGCCAGGATGAGATGGATGCAAAAAAAATACAACTAGTGGAGAAGGTGTTTATGTTTATGTAAAGAAGGAAACAAATGGAGTGCAGACTCACATTTCTTTACGTATAATGTTGGAAATAATAGCTGAATCATTTTCCACTTTGACACAACTGCAGACTATAAAGTTACAAAACTTCCAAAAAAAAACTAACATTGAAAGATGATTAAATGAACTCATGTACTAATTTTGTCCAAATTTTCTAAAGTCAAAAACTTTTTCTTTTTAATTATTCTGAAGACATTAATGTTTGACATCACTCACGTTATTGTTTATATATCTTTATATTTCTAAACAGAAATCAGAGTTTTGGTTTAATTGATGTTCCTGAGCATTACGAAGGCTTTACTCTTTGTTTCCATGGGAATGTGATGTCACAACACTCGTATTTTGATGTGTATAATGAGTTGTTTGTTTGAATAACTTGTGTGAAAATCCTTTTAAACCTGAATGTCTGCAGGAAGTGGCAGCGCTGCTTCTCCTCAGATAAAAAGAGGTTTGTGTATGAGATCCAGCCAGATGAAAACCTTCACTCCCTTTTCTACCCGTCTCTCTTTTATTTCTCACAAAAACATCTGAAGGTCTACCACAAACTAAAAAAACTGACTAAAAAATGTAAAACAAATAAACAGGAAAGACAGAAAAACAAAAGAGTGAAAGAAATTATTTATGGTCTCATTTGCTGTGACATTAGTTATAACATTTTTGCATTTTGCAGTTTCCTAAACTTTTATATGTCTTTATTTCTTGGAGTGTGAAGAGTTCCAGGTTTTCAGTGGGTCTGCTCCTTTTCCCTTTTCCTGCTCGTGAGCCAGCCAGACATGATGACAAGCGTTGGAGGAGGAGCTTATCTCATAACTGGAGGAATACTTTTACTTGGGGGAGGAGCCTAAAACAGGGACGAGGTTTGTGTCAGAAACAAGAAACAGGGAAATAAAGAATATCATAAGAATCAAACCAGGAAATGTTCATTTAAAGCAGATTCACTGACTTCACACAGTCAATTTATTACACTGTTTTTTGGCCTTGGAACAACCCTGATGTGTTTTGTATGTTTGTGTGGATAAAAGGATGCAGGCGTATCTTTTCGCCTTCGTCCCCCTAAATGCAAACCACCTTTACTTCTCCAATGTGAGCCAGTTGTACCAACTAACTGCTCTAAATCAGTTGGTTTTTAGGTCAGCACCCAACTGGAGGTCAGAGAACACCAAGAGGAAGTTTTTTATCTCCAGACGTCAAACTGAAATGTTTCCTAAAAAGGGATAAATCAATTAATAAATAAAAATGGAATAATGTTTATGTTGTTTAACTGTTAGGGTCTCAGGTTCCTGCCATGTTCCTTTTGTGGGTCAGAAACACAAAAGTTTGGGATCCAGTTTTCCAACTAAATAATATTCTCTGCCATCCGTCTTGGTTCACTTCTAAATGATGAGCAAACTGTGAATATTTTATTTGGTGACATCCAGGTCCGCCCGGCGGGTCATTGAGCTCCTCCTACTCATCCTTCACATACTAAATCATACAACATGACGTTATCTTAAAAACAACAAAACAGTAAAATTATATGTTTTATTCTGCCTTACAAACACATAATAAATCAGATTTTCCACATATATTCTGGTCTGATCAGTGTTGAGTTCATCTTTGATTATTATTTAATCCTCACAAACTCTTTTCATAATCTTTTCTTCAAGCTTATTACATTTTCCTGAGTTAACAGGCTCCAATTACTGGTCAGCTTTATTACAGATAAGGACCATATTACACTATTGTACACATCTTCTACACACTCTCAAACGTTCAATAAATATGATGCCTTTAATTAACTTGGCTCATCTTTACCTTTGCTCTTTAACCTTGTCAGGAGGGATTTAAACCAGCCACATGATTATTTTGAAAGAAAACTTTGATATGATCATCTCTTTATGGAAATAATCCAAAGCTATTTCATCTGGTTGGACGAGGCCTGAGATCGTTTCTCATTAGTGGTGAAGATCTTAAGAATTCAACTTTCAGTCTCGTCTCTTTAGTTTTTATTAAAATTAATTACTGTAAACATCTTTAGAAAGAAAAAGACTTCAGATGCCTACAGAGTCAGACAGACGTAAAAACAGTTTGTCTTTAAACTCCCACCGTCAATTACTCCGACTAAACTCAAACTTTTTGTTGTGATCTTCTTGTTGTTGTTTGGTACCACTATATTTTTGTCCTTGTAAAACTTTTTATTTTTTCCAATCAGAAGAGACATAAATCAGCTGATAGAGTTTGTGTCCTCCAGCTGGAAGATCAATAGTTTGATTCCTCTTCGATGTGGTTAAAGTATCTTTGGTTAAAACACTGAGGCCTTTGCCAATAAAAGTTTCAGGTTTTTGTCTTAAAAATTATATAAAAATGCAAAATTTCATTTCAGAATAACTCCATATTTGTTGCATTAGACTTAGCCCTGACCTTTGACCCTCAGCTAAAGGCACATGGTGGGATGTCAAACATACCTGATATAAATAAACACATTATCTTCTCAAGTTCTGTAAAAGTCAATTAACAATCCATTCACTTAAAGCAGGTGTGCCACATCTAAAACACTCAGTATGGTGGCCTTTAGGGACATATGTGGTGTAGTGGTGTAACTATTCCACTAAGAATAGGGAATCTCCTTTATGAAGCTGTTTGTCTGATGCGTCTTTACATAAAAATATGGAACTGTTTATCTGTTATGCTTCTTAAGGAAACTTGTTATTCAGTGAAACAACATATGAAGGAGACCATCAGGATTTTTGTGCATCTTTTGTTTAAAGTTTTCTCTAAAAAAAATCTCAGTTTGATGGTACAGATACACTATATTACTTCGAAGTACTGAGACAAGCCTCAGAAATATTGAATTTAGATGTTTCAGTCACTTTCAAGGCCACAGGTGCATAAAAACAAGCCCTGAGGCCGTAGACTGCTTCTACAAACATCTATCAAAGACTGTGCTGCTCCCAGGAGCTGAGTGCTTCCATGATGGGACTGTGCAGTAAGTTCATCTGTGAAATGTCCTCACCATTAAATATTCTACTCATATTGGTGTTATCACAAAGTAGAAGCAATGAATTCAGCCATGAAGTGGTGGGTTATGTAAACTCACGGCCATGATGAGACGCAGTGAGAAGAACTTTCTGCTGAGTCAACAGTTTCAGAATAAAGATTAGTTGTGTTTGAAAATGTGATAAAAACCAGATCAATAAATATTGAGTGTTAAAATGTGAATGACTGGAAGAATACAGCGTGTGTTGCCATTCATTCTTTCAGACAGTTTCTTTGGAGTGTCAGTGGGTTTCTGATGTATGGCGCCATGTCGCATTTACTTTCAGCAGTCCTCGAGCATCCTCCCACCAAATCCCCGCGGTCATGTCAGTTTTCTGAACCTGCCACGTTTGTGTCAACATCTATTCTGTAACAGTTTATCCGCAACATTAAGCTTCAGGCTGCGACCGGAGTGACAAATCTCTGCAGCGCCCACTTCATCCGGCTTTCGGTCGGCAGCCCGGCGAAGGGGGTGGCCGCTGTTTGTCTTGTGAATACAGATGATGTCACGTCTGACTGATTTGTGCCCTGCGATGCATCTGAACGTAAATCACAGACAGGGAGAGTATTTCTCGGCTGGTTTCTTTCTCAGAGAAGTGACAGATGTGGAGTCCAGAGGGTGAGGAGCTTGAAGGAAGCAGATGATAAAATGAAAGTAGATGAAGGTGTGAAAGGATCTGTCCACTTTATACATCTGTACATTCCAAATATGACCCACATTCATCTGTTATACACTTTATATCTTACTTTAGTTTTACTTTTAGTTTGTTTTAAAGGCCTCAGGAATCATCTGAACATTGTCTACATGTCTTTTCAACCCTAAACAGAAATTCAGTGGCTACAGAGGAATAAATTTAAAGAATTATTATGAAATTGTCCCAAAAAGTGAAACTTTATATCTTTAACAGGTGAAAGAGTCTTTATTTGGAGGGCAGGGAAGTTTTGTGACAGCAGAAAGCAGATGGATGAATAAAATTAGGGAAATCACATCAAGACACAAAACACATTAATTTGAAGATATTTGATCAGATATTCGTACTAGCATCTTTTAATCTTGAGTTATGTCTCATATTTTTAGAAATGTTTATTTTTGTAGTGAACAAATCAAGTCCAAACTTTCCTTGTTCCTTCTTATATTATGTAGATTTTATTATTTGTTATTTTATTTTCCTTATCCGTCCTCCCTTCTGTCCCTGAGCTTGTGTATTTTTCTCGTGTGGTGTTGACAGGTCATTGTCAAACAACAGAGGACACAGTGGTTGTACCTTCTGTCATTGCTCTCTGCCTGTCAGAGTATTTGTCACCTCGTTCTTTTCAACCCTCCCCAGCGACAGCAGCTCGTCTCGTCAGGTATGGCTGACGTGGCCCTGCACTCACCTTTTACCTTGTCACTAACAGTGATGTGTTGATTTTCTCCCCCACACAACTTGTGGTGGGGTGACGCTCCCTGAGACACACATTCATTAGGCTGTTTTATTAGTGAGCGGTCGTCCCTCTTCACAGCGCCTCACCTTTTCTGTTCACACCATGCAGTGTGACACCTGCACGAAGCCCAACACAGGGGGAAAACAGGGACATGCTCCTGCAGACACACAATGGTGCCTCTGGGAGACATCTGTGCTGCTACTTCCTACCGTTTCGGGCTGTAAATGAGAATTGAAGGCTTTATGACATACTGGTTGTGGCAGGAGCAGAGGAGGTGAAAATGAAGCCATTTTGGAAGGACTGCAGCTGGTGCAATGCTCTGCAAGAACATGTTGTTTATAATTTGTGTAGTGATGAACAGCACAACATATTTCATGTTGCTGGTCAACACTTCATGTTTTGTACATCTATCAGAAGAAATAAAATCCTTTAATGCAGATTTTTATCCCATCAAGAGCTTCAGTTTTGTTTTTTCTTTTGCATTTCCTTGTTTTAGAAATTAAGAAATTAAAAACCGATTGATATTTCTAGAAAAAGTTACAATGTCAACAGGACATGAAAACATCAAAGAGTTTCATTAAAACAGAGATCAGATTATCAGCCATTGTTGCATGAAACAAACAATTAGAACACAGAGAAACTTGTAAAACTTGAAAAATAATATTTAACTTGAAGTTTTAATATCCTTAATTTATGAGACTTTCCAGCTTTTAAGATTTCCTGTCTCTGGGTTGTTGTTATACGTGAAAAGTGGACAAATCTGAGGATATAACGACTCCATCAGAAACCCCCAAACCCCAAAACTGTATTTCAGTTTTAAAGAAATCCACATTTACAATAAACGTTTTCACCTAAATGAATAAAAACTGGTGTGAACTGTGCCGAGCATCCCATCAGACATCACAACAGTTTTTCAGAAATGTCTTTTTTCTGTTTTTATTTGGCAGTGAGGAATAAAAGGTCGTAGGTGTTTGAGTTCATGCAGCGAACGTTGGCTTCCCTCTGAGCTGCTGTTCATGCCGACATGGCGTGCTTTGCAGAATATTGATCATATTATTTGCATGGCCCTCCAGATGTTGGTGGAAGTTTATTTGATTTACAGGCAGTTGGAGGTTGGGGGAGTCGTATCTTCAGCAGTTTTGTGAGAGAATGACGCACATGGCAAACATCACAGCAACATTTAGCTCCCATTCGAACATACGGACTGCAGCACTAATCAAACCGGGTGCCATTTATCGTAAATATGCTGATGCAGCCCACTCGAGCTGCATGAAAGAACCACACTAATGTCTTCTGACACACTAGAGTAAGACATCCGGTTGTGTTGTTCTACTCATCAAACTCATTAAACAAAAGCACAGTAAGTGGGAAAAAAGAAATGTTTATATTTTGAGCTCAATTTCCAGCAGTATTCTTATGATCAGCAGGGATCAATAAACGTTCTTACACTGGGAACAAAGACAATCTGGCAAGAAACAAACCAAAAAACTCAGAAACAAACTGTAATGTATGAAGAATTGACCAGCTAACAGAATACAGGTGTGATTCAACTGAAACTAAATGTGAGGAATGAGCAACAACAACACGATGTAAATGAAAACCTGTCGTCTCTTTTCTTTAGCAGAAACAAACTCCTGCCAGTTTACACACTGATTTTTCTGCCTATTTATTTCCTGAATTCATTTTCTTTATATGAAAAATAATAATTTACTTGTGTTTTATTGTTTAAAACTGAAACTACAAACCAATTATTTTATGTATGTTTATATTGGTGCAGGGACCTGATTTATGTTTTATATCAATTAACTGATTTTCATGTGTTAGTATGATACGCAGTGAAAGAAGAAGAAAAATGTAAACAGCATCATTTAAAAGAAAACTTTCAACATACAGTATTATTAACTACCTGTGTAAAATGAGACGCCCCCTTGTGGTCAGTTGCAGTATCACTTCCTCCTAGTAAATAAACGTAACATAAATAAAACCTCAGATAATTTTCTAAATGGCTGCTCCTCAGGTGATCCCTGCAGACAACATGAGGGTCATTGGCCTCATTTGGGACGGGGACAAGTCTGCTCACAGACAGGAAGTGGACCAGCTGGTCCTCTGGTGCAGTCAGAACCATCTAGAGTTCAACACTCTAAAAACTGTGGTTCAGGTTTTTGAGGACCAGCATGACCCAGGTCCTGAAATGAACAGTCAACACAGACACGGTCATTAAGAAGGTCCAGCAGAGGTTGAACTTCCTGCCGCAGCTCAAGAACTTCAACCTGCTACAGGAGCTGCTGGTGAACTTCTACAGAACCATATCAAGTCTCTGCTGGTTCATCACAGTCTGGTTTGGTTCAGTGATGGAAACAAACTGTAGAGAGGATCACTGGTGCTCCAGGACCTGTACACCTCCATCCAGGACCTGGACTCCTCCATCCAGGACCTGTACACCTCCATCCAGGACCTGGACTCCTCCAGAGTCAGGTAAAGATCAGGCAGCATCAGCAGAAACCTTCTCACCAGGATCTCACCTCTTCTCTCTCCCTCCAGATGCAGCTACAGATCACTGTACACCAAAACCACGAGACTAGTTTCTCCCTCCAGATCGTCACCATGTTGAATAAACATGTTTAACATCTTCATGAAGTAATTTATTCTTTAATGTAAATAATTATATTTTATCTGTATAAAACAGGCTTTAAACATCAGTTAGATTCTGATGGTAGATGCTGCTGCTGAATGTATCTCATGTCTGTTCCAGGTTTAATAATATCTATTTATCTTCATATATGTCAATAATCTTCATGTTCTAGTAGCAGAATAAATCAAAGTTATTTTTTCTGTTTTAATTTGCAACTAGTTTAAGAACCAATGTGAACAGGAGACAAATTCCTCATGTGTTTAACATATTTGGCCAATTGTGATTCTGATATAACTTGTATATTTTGTTGTAACTGTTTTATTTGATGCTTATAAATGCAGCATTTGTGTGCAGGTACAGTGGGGCAAAAAAGTATTTAGTCAGCCACCAATTGTGTAAGTTCTCCCACTTAAAAAGATCAGAGAGGCCTGTAATTTTCATCATAGGTATACCTCAACTATGAGAGACAAAATGAGGAAAAAAAATCCAGAAAATCACATTGTCTGATTTTTAAAGAATTTATTTGCAAATTATGGTGGAAAATAAGTATTTGGTCAATAACAAAAGTTAATCTCAATACATACTCAGGTGTCTTTTATACTGATAACGAGTTCACACAGGTGCCATTAATACAGGTAACGAGTGGAGGACCGAGGAGCCTCTTAAAGAAGTTACAGGTCTGTGAAAGCCAGAAATCTTACTTGTTTGTAGGTGACCAAATACTTATTTTCCACCATAATTTGCAAATAAATTCTTTAAAAATCAGACAATGTGATTTTCTGGATTTTTTTTCCTCATTTTGTCTCTCATAGTTGAGGTATACCTATGATGAAAATTACAGGCCTCTCTGATCTTTTTAAGTGGGAGAACTTACACAATTGGTGGCTGACTAAATACTTTTTTGCCCCACTGTAAGTACTGTAAACTGTTTCTAGAAATATAAAATATCGGTGCCTGTAAACGGGACGTCAAAGCTTTTCTTTAGAGAAACAGAAGCTAGCAAAGATCTGTCAGTTAGTTAAATATGTTTAATCTAGAAACATCATGTTTACCAAGAATATGCCTAAAACCCCAATCACATATAAAGTCCAGAGTTTATTTCCCGCTGTGGGTGATGATGAAACTGGATGTGAATCTGGAGTTCAGATATTGTAGAAGCTGATGAGCTAATGGAGCCCAGGTGTGCCAACCTCAGGTGTGCCAGCTGCAGAATGCTCCTGTTCCAAATCAAATTACCATAAACATAAACACACTAACAGTTTTCAGCGTTTTCCATAGCTGAATTACAGCAGCAAATGTTTCATCTCTTTGTGTTGTAAAGCACATCACAAGTGAAGAAAGCAAACAGTCATTTGTAACCACTTGTGTAAACACAAATTACAGAGAAAACCCACCTTTCCCCCAGAAAATGGATCCGAATTGCATCACTGGCTGAAATGTAAATCACCTTGCCACCAGAATGAAAGAGGTAAATGCAGCAGGAGAAAAGAAAAGTTGAAGTGTACCAACTAGATTAGAAATAGCATGAAAAATAACCCGCAGCACGGCCAATCTCAGCTCATCCACTGGCTCCTGTTTGCTCTAATTTATACATTATCAGTTGAGGCAGTGTTTCTGAGGACACACTCTGCAGACTTCTGGCTTTGGGAATAAATAGTGCTGACATCACGCTATGCTCATTGCACCCTTAAAAGTAAACTTTAAGCTGTCTGTTTGGTGACTGGCTTCCAAGGCGCAGTTGTGTATCGTGTCTGATGTCTGCGATTAGTAATTTTTCATTTTACCCATGTGATTTATCCACAGTGAAAGAAAGAAATTCCCAAGGGCACCAAGTTTCCTTGTGTGTTGTTTTAACACATTTTATATAAACTAGTATATTCCATAGACAGTGTGAGTAAATTTGGGGAGTCGTTGTTTTGCTGTGGCATCTTGGAGGAGTTTGACTCCTTGTTGATGATGCTGTGTGTTAAATCAGGCCTCGTTTGCATTAGCAACGTTTGACTGGGATGAAATTTGGCAGGTTTTTATTGGTCACTTTCCATTTGAGAAATGTATCTTTGCACCTGTGATGTAAGGATTTGTTAGTAACATCGGGTGATAACCATTAGCACATGTTCATTTTGACACGATTATGAGCTGGATGTCCAGATTTAATTTGCAGAAAAGACGTCAGACAGAATCAGGACATTCTCTGATGAACAGTGGTGGCTCCATTGTGTTTGAACAAACTCTAATCCGATTATAACCCAATGTTCCCACATTACACTGACCTAACAAACACCCTTGTGGCTATCTTATAATACAAGAAGATATTCTTAACAAACAGCAGAACATGGCACAGATTTATGAAATACTTTCAATGATGATTTTAATAACACTTCTCTTCACCTCCATGAGCTTTAATAACGCATCAGATCGTCTCTGATTATTTAAAAATCCTTCTCAACAATGAACAATGAAGAAAGGATGCTAACAAAAAGTCTACAAAAGCAGCAGAAAATGTCACGGATGGAGAACAAGAAAACAAACGCATCAGACAAATGGTGAAGAGAGAGTTGCTCGAGTCAAAGACAAAGGAAATGAAGGTATGAGACCATTAAGGAGCTCACTTCAGGACAGAGACAGGAGAGGGTGAAAACAAGAAAGATGACTGGAAATACAAGGTATGAAAGAAGATCCAGTTAGCGTAAAACAGATGGAGGAAAGTCAGACGGAAAGAGAAGAAGAATAAAGATGAGGAAACCAGAGACAGTTTAGAAAAACCTGAAAAAAAATGTTCTTTCCTTGAAGAGCAAGATCATTTGTAAAGCAGCCAGGATGTTAATGAGCAGGTCAGGATGAAGGTTGGAGGTGGAGACGGTGATGAATCTAACCAAACCACCTTCACTGATCCTATAACTCTTCTCTGACAGAACGCATCGGTGAGTAAGATGCTAACCTCAAAGTTTTAAAGTCTGAAGAAAACCAAATCTGCAGAAGAAGATGTTCTACAGGTTCCCCACAGTTTGAGTTCCTACATCTAGTTTAGTCTAATTTGATAAAGGTTTTTCAAACTAAGAGTCCGTTTTATGTGTTTAGGTTTCATTGACATGTGATGGTCCATCACTTCCAGGACTTTTTAAAATTCTGTTTTTGGACAGAACAGAGTTCACGTCTGTCTGTAGACGAGATCGTCACATAGTTTCTCAGTTCAGCATCAACTTCTGTTCCGTCACACGTCATCGAGTTTAACAGGAAAAAAACAACTCGTGTTCCAGGAGCAAATCTACTCCATGTTGGAAAAAAAATTATTTCAGTTCCAAACTTCTGTTCTTAAATAAAACGTGATGAAAAGTAAAGATCTGTAAGAGTTTATTTTTGAACAGATTTGTCTGGTTTGGAAGCGGCAGAGACGAGATGAAGCTTCAGGATTTAACAGCCAGAATGATTCATCTGATTCAAACAGCAAAAACTGGCTGAAAAATCTGTGAAAACAAACATCTGTCTTCACCAGCAGCTCCAAAAGATTCCTCAGTTCTGGTTGTCCAATTTGTTTGGATTTCTTCTTCTTTCCTTGTTAAAATTCTAAAACTTGAAGATCTTTGTGTCTCCAGCTCTTTCCTTCTGATGAGTTTGTTTCAGCTCCTTGTTTTTAATCTGATTTCCTTGTAATGATTAAAGACGTTTCCACTTGCTTTGGGGTTTAATTTGCTTCTATTTGTTGTCTGTTTGCTTCAGCGTCGTTTGGACTTCATGTTTCAGCCTGAATCAGAGTGTTTTGTCTTGAAACGAGGAGTTTTCACCCACAGTCGTTTTCAGTTTGTGAAGACAACATATGTCTGAGTTCTCCAGTCCGAGTGTGGGAGTGTGTGTGAAAAATGGTTCCTGTTGTGAGATGTAAATAGCTTTGCTGCGCGCTCAGAGGCCACAGCGAGGTCAGGGTTTTTGCTGACAGAATGTGTTTATCCTATTGAAAACAAATCTGCACAAGCTAACTCATTCTTATAAACTTCCACTTTCAGCCCTGCTGGTCTGTGCAGAATCTGAACAAATGGTGAAGTTCAAACTCTGAATGTGAAAAGCTGTTAGATTTTAGTATTTGAATAATCTTTTTGAAGTGAGGCAGAGAAGATGCTGCCTCCAGCAACTGAAAGGAGGTTCTGAATGATCACAAAGGGAAGCGTTATGTCCTGGTAAATGGGACTGAAGTTAGGTTTGAGGCTGTTCCAGCTATTTTTAATGACTTTACTTTCCTCCAGTAAACCAAGTCTAGATAAGTTTATTTAAAAAACACTAGATTTGTTCTCCTTTTTGTGTTGATCACAGCTGTGTCCTCTGGATGTATGAGCCCTTCAGTGTTACTCAACAATACCCTCAGAAATGAACAGATCTCCTCCTTCCAGTGGGATGTATGAACCGTGAGTCCAGGAGAAGTTAGAGGTCTGATGAGGTGAGGTGGTCTGATGTAACAGAAAGGCCTGAAGCAGAAAATGTTTATCATATCCCTCACATGCATGTGCACATCGTTACCTCCACATTTCCCCCTGACAGCTATGATGAGCCAAACCAATTCATGCAGAAAATTGCCAGTTTTCCTCCAACTCCTCTTCAGCTCAAACTGATTTTAGTCTCAGTTACGTCCTCATTAAACGCCTCGTGCAGGCTGTCTCATCTTCGTCCACCCTGTGTGTCTCTATCCTTTTGTTTTGCAGTTCTTCTGTCTTCCTCCATCCTTCACAACGGCTGCAGACTCTCCAAGATCACAGGAAAGGAAGCCAGAAGGGGAAATGAGACAGAAGAAGTTCGAGTGGAGCCCTGAGTGGCAGCTTCTGCCTGCTGAGAGATATTATATGTGTTTTCTTTTCGCACACAAAGGATTCAGAGGGGGGAGTCAAACGGGGGAGGAGAAGAGTCAGCAGCAGGGACAAAAATGACAAAATGAATTACAGTCTCCAGGAATTAGCCCCCTCCGCATTTCCCCTACTTCTTCATAAACACAATACACGCATGTGGATTTAGACAATAGAGACACAACATGTGGCATCAGTGTGAAGAGATGCTGAAAATAAGGCCGACGGCATGTTGGGGGTGTTCGGCTGCATGTAAATGTCAGTAGATGAGTGAATCAACCAGGAAATAAAATCATTTTTTTGCTCTGATGTCTTAATAAAACTGATTTTAAGCTCCTCCTCCATTTCCTTTTTATCTTTCTGTTTCCTTTATCCTCTCCTGTCTACCTTTACTAACCCTAACTGATTATTGGTGCATCACCTTGATCTTAACCAGTCACACCTGCAGCTCATTACTCATCACTCACCTGCTTCTTTATCAGGGCCAAACCAACTCTTGGACTTTTACCTGTAAAATCCCAGTAATGAGAGTTCTTACCTGTGAAACCTGTCCACTGAATTTTACCATGAAGACTGTCGGACCTCCTTGATGTCTTCATCTTCTTTTGACAACGCTGCCTCCACGTGAGGTAGTTTGTCCACATCCCATATACGTCTGTCTCATTAACTTCCCTAACTGCCTACACCCTTCATCACTCCTCTTCCTCCTCCACCTGGGATTTCTGGATCACCCCTTGACACCTAAAGCAAGAAATTGATCAGTGAGCCATATCTGGAGATCTTCAACTAGATCAATAATCCACCTGAGATGCTTCTAATTTTCCTGTTTTCTCTGTAAAACATCCTCATTATCACCCTGTCTGTCTGTTTTATGTCTACACTATGAGTCTGATACAAATCCAAAATGTTTTGAAGAGTTTCAGCCCATGATGACCACCACACACACACACACACACACACACACACACACACACACACACACACACACACACACACACACACACACACACACACACCCACAAGTGTGTTTTGGTATCCTTATGGGGACCGTCCATTGACTTCCATTGATTTTAGTAACTAGATTTATACCTAACCCAAACCCTTTTACTAACCTTAACCATTACTGATCTATAACTAACCCTAAGACTAACTAAAACTCTATTCACACCATACCTATAAACCTAACCCCTAACCCTAAAAAGGGGAGTCCCCCTCATGGGGACCAGGCTTCGGTCCCCACAAGAACCCTCGGACCCCAGAAAGATAGTAAAAGTCTGTAAACTGGTCCTCAGGAGGTCAGAAATACAAGAACACACACACACACACACACACACACACTGTTCTTGTGTTCTCTAAAGGATTCATCTGAACGTTCACAGAACTGCTGGTGCCAAAAAACCTAAAAACCAAAGACCTGTAAACATCAGTCACAGTCCAGCAGACCAGCAGGTCACCTCTCAGCTGTCCACTTTATAATGACAATATATGTCACCACCTGATTGTTGGATGAAGTATGTTAATAACGTTCTCAGCTGGGTTCTAACACTTTCCCCAAAGTCAAATTTAAACACCTTTCCAACATTTTAAAGTTGATTTTCAAGGTGTTTCAGCCTGTTAATGTTTAGAAATAAAAGAGAAAAACACTCTTATAAATAAAACGTTGATTGTTTTTAGGTTGTCTATGCTGATTAAAACAGAATAATTCAGAAAAATAATTTGTTAATTATATGTATAATTATTAGTTATAATTACAATTTCTTTGTATTTTTTAAACCTGAATTCTCACTGTGTCTTTAAAGAATCATGTCTGAATAGATTCTTCATTACTGATCAAAATTATTATTAACACAAGAATAAAACTCAGCTGTTTTTATCACGACAACAACTAAAAGTTAGAAGAGTTCTGGTTGTGGGTTTCTCTAAAATACAGAGGAAAGAATCCGCATCAATGTTTTATCTGGTTTTTATAAAGACACACTTGAGAATAAATGAGCAAAGAAAAAAATGAATGAACAAATAATCACAGATGAATTTTTCTAAGTGATACTCATGCGGTCGTATGAGTCTGAAGTGAAGGTTTGAGTTGAGTCAAGTGGTGAAGTGTAAGTATCTTGGTGATGATGTTGGAAGGATGGTCAGAGGGATGAAGAGTGAGGAGTTCTTCGTCAGAGCTGAACCAGAAGGTAATTCTCTTGATTCATTGGTTCATTCATCTTCTAACCCTCAATGGAGATGATGAGATTTGGATTATGATTGAAGGAATGAAATCAAGGATACAGGAGGCTGTAATGAGAGGACGAGAAGGTGAGAGGTCCATCATCAGGAGAAGTTTGGAGTTAACTTACTGAAATGAATCAGATGATGTGACTGCATCAGGATGCATCTTGACTATGACGATTTTGTAGATATTTGTAGAAGCAGAAGATCCAAGAGCCGACTCAGAACTTGCTGAAGACATAATTTGTCCCCTCTGGCCTTGAAACATCTCAGGATCCTGTACGAGGAGCTGGACAGTGTCTTTAACAAGAGGGATGTCTGCAATTCACAGAGTTTGTAAATATAACCAGAGAGCGTCAGCTTTTTGGACCTCTTAGGAGCTGAATCTGAGCCAGAAAACCAATAAATTTAATTGAACTTCATCAAATTGGCCGAGAAGAGTGGACAAATATCCAACCAGAGTTCTGTTAGAGGCTTATGGATGTCTGGTCAAAGAGCAACTTTAAAAGATATTGAGTTAAATAATAAACAGTAAAGTGTCTCGTTTGTAAAAACGCAGGTGTTTCACATTAAGATCATAAAGAAAATTAGAAAATGTAAAATAAATAAATAATTAAAATACCACCAAATCTTCATCCACATCATGACACCAGGTCAAAAGAGGAACTTTGTCCAACAAAAGCATCTACAGATTTACAATAAATTATTAGTTATAGTAATTTCAGACTGCAGGTAACTTCACAGGAATAAAACAAGGTTTTACACTCTGCTGCTAGATTTTCTCATAAACGTGTCTGTCAGCTGATGAAAACACTGAACAGGTGACCTTTTATGATTACAGTGTGAAATCTGTGTCCAACTACCTCCTGAACGTCTCTTGGACTGCTGAGAACATGAATCTATTTCTGAGTGTCTTCAGACAAAGGTTGTATTTGCTTATTCCTTCATTTTGCTCTCTAGCGAGTATAAATTTAGCATCTATTTTTCTTCAGCTGGCCTTTAATGGCTGGCCTTTATCTGCGTGTTGCTCTCAGATAAAACTGCGTCCATGAATACAGGAGGGAAGTTCTTTTTCTTAGCTTTGTTTTTCTCCTCCAGGCATCCTCCATCAATAACACATTGTTTCCTGAGGTTGTGGATAATTGTTGTAATTCATCATCATTGCTGGAGAATAACATTTAAGAAAAGGCAACGAGTGGGAGGAAATCCCGCTGAAAAACAAACTGCTATCTGCAGAAAATTCTTTTAATTTATAATACATTTAAATCTACAGTAAGTGAACAGAAACAGTGTTTCTTCAAACATCTTCCTCATGTTTAAAACACATATAAAACATTCAGCAGCTTTACGGGAATTTTATTGGGTTGAACTGAAGACTTTTACTTTGAAAGATTCAATAACAATTTCACTATAGAATACAATATATTAAAAATAATTAATTGAAAATAATTTGCAAGTTACCTAAGCATTAAATATCTCCTTCAACTATTTCCTCAAGAGAAAAAACAAAGAAAAACAGTGTTTTTGCTAATCAAACAAATTTGCTTTTAGTGTTTTGTTGTGTTTTTGTTGTGTCGTTGAACAAGACACTTCACCTGCCCTGCTTGTTTGGTGGTGGTCAGATGGTCTGCTGGTGTCTGGCAGCCTCGTCTCTGCCAGTGTGTGTCTCAGGACAGCTGTGCATGTATGTAGTTTATTAGAAAACCAGAACTAATCTCATTTCTTTACTATATTTTACAATGAAGGCTGAATTCTGAACAAAACTTGTTATATGTAACTATTTCCGTCTGTCCAGGATACACAGATTCTAATGTTTTCTAATCTTTTTATCTTTAAATATAGTGAACAGAGAATGAATTCACGCTCGCCTGCCAGACTCACGTGATGCATGACTACCATCTAGTGGTGGCGGGTGGAAACAGCATGTGTGATTTATAGTGTAAAGGCCTGTTTCAGTTCTATGACTGTGGAATCCAGAGAATTAAAATGTTCCAACTTTGGGTGTCTCATCTGTAAACGTGGACAAATGGCACCAGGAAGTGCCCAAAATGTTATATAGTGCCAGTTCCAAAGATAATCATCTCTTGACTAATTAATATTCGTGTGTATTTGGCCAAATCTGTTGATTTTGATGTAGTAGTGTTTGTGTTTTGTATAAATTTGGTATTTATTCACTAATTTACTTTAAATATGAGGTTAAAAAACAGATCAAATAGATTTAAGACCACTAATCTTGTGAAGTGAAAACCATGTGACACAGACAGGAAATGACTCTTGAGCCTCTTGTTTTGTTACTGAACAGTTTTGTTTGTCTAATTTGTGCCACCTCGTCTCTTCTGTCCTCTGTCTTCCTGCCTGTGAAATCGATTTCAGCAAATGTTGATGGATGTCTCAGTCCTCGTCCAGCAGGAGCAGAACGGATGCAGAGGGAAGTGTAATGAACTGGGGTTTTTCCTGTGGTGTTGTTGGTGACGTCTCGTGGGATTGTTGCACGTTAATCCTAAATTATAAAATAAAGTGAAATAAAACACAGAACTGATCAGAAACAGCTGTGAGTTGTGATAAAACAATGTTGAGATGATGCAGCTGGGTCATTGACACATTTAACTGTCTTCTTTTTCAAATGAAGCTCCAAACTGGAAACGTTCCATGTTTTTAATGAAACATATTTTAAGTCAGAGAGGAAGAAGGAAGTGTGAGAAAGATGGAAAAGTGTGTGTTGTGTTTTTTATTAAAAATATAAATGATGAGTAAACACTGTAGAATTTTATGATGTTTTTTATTTGGAAATGAATTCTTGTATTTGTTGTTTTTTTATATGATGAGCTGACTCCTTTTATGGTCAATTAAATGCTTTATAACCTTTATTATATATATCAATGTTTATTTAGTATTTTCTCCAGATGAATGTGTCATAAAACTGTGTATATTTTTATGAATCCTAGTAAGACAAAGTTCACTGCTGTAAACTGAAAGTGGTCAGTCTTCAGTAACACCATAACATGGAGTTATTACAGATAATTACTTTTATGAACGAAAACAGATAATAAAGTAAAATGTTGCTCATTTATGAATATATAATATTCTACTAAAAAGTTTAGGATATTTGGCTTTTGTGTGAAATTTCAGGTTGAACTTAAAATGCCCTTTAACCTTTCCAGGTGAACTTAGTGTGACCTTCCCTAAACGATTGAATGCACTCGTTCAACAGGAGCTAAATTCACATCAGCTGTTTGATCCATGAATCCACCAATAAACTTTTTGCTTCAATCAGAGTTTAAACAGCCTCATCAGCTGTTTACATCATGTGACCAAGACCAACCTAACAGCTGATCAACACCTCCACATTCAAACAGGAAGTTCTCAGATGGACGAGGCTACTGAGCTCAGAGTGTCTCAGAGTGTCATCAACAGGTTCAACAGAGAGACTGGAAGACTCACAGAAAGACATAGATGTGGACGTCCTTTGTCCATGTCCCACACTGATGATGCTTCATTGTCAACAGAGTCCTGTGGAACTGGAATGTTCCTCAAGTGTCACGTCATTCCATTAGAAACTGTTTACATCAGCATGACGACCTGCAAGGGTACCTGAACACACCACCAGGTACAGGTGTCATCGTCTTGAACGGGTCAAGCAGTATTTATGCTGGACAAAGGACCAGTCGGCCTTAGTGATGTTGTCTGATGAACGTTAATTCAGCAGAAATGACGACAGTTAACGATGTTGGAGACATCAAGGAGACACTATCATCACAGAGGAGCCTTTGGTGGTACAGGTGTCAAAGTGTGGACAGATGTCACGGTGAGGACAGGTGTTGCGGTGAGGACAGGTGTTACAGTGGACAGGTCTCACAGTGTGGACAGGTGTTACAGTGTGGACAGGTGTCACAGTGTGGACAGGTGTTACAGTGGACAGGTGTGTCTAGTTAATACAGAACTGTCCTACACTTTGTGACGAGTCCAAACTACATGAATAACATCATGAATCGAGCCACAGTGTCCCTGCATGGACAACACAGGTCTCATTACATCTTCATGAACCAGAAGGATCCAGATCATCCAGGTCTCATCATTAGGGAACAGCTGCTGGAGACTGGGGGACCTGGAATGGAGGGACCTGGACTTTCTCCAGACCTGAATCCCATAGAAACCCTCTGGGATCAGCTGAGTCTCCGTGTAGAGACTCTGAACCCCAGAAGGACCTGAGGACCTTCAAGAAGAGTGTGATGTCACACCTCAGCAGACAACAAGTCGACTTGTGAACATCATCAGACATCGCTGTGAAGCTTTAACTGATGCTGAAGGTCACATGACACGTTACTGAGACGTTATGTTTTCATGTGGTTTAATCACCAGCTGTTGTTGAATTTTTCTTCAATAAATTGAGGAAATCTCCATTTCATGTTTTTACTGAAATCATCTAGTTTCATGATATAAAATCACTGTAGTCTGAATGTTTTACTTGTTCTCTAAATTTTACCTGAAAGTGAATGAACCCTATAATTAACCCTATAATGAACCCTATAATTAACCCTATAATTAACCCTATAATGAACCCTATAATTAACCCTATAATTAACCCTATAATGAACCCAATAACCTTGTTAGAAACTGAATAGTCTTTAATTTATTAGTTGTCTTTTATTGACAACTTCAGAAGCTCATCAGTTCATTTAATAGATTATAAAGTTTTTTTTAGAATAACTCAAACTTTAACTCCTGTTTCATTCTCCAAGTTAAAGTAAAACATAGAAAACTAGACAGAAAGGTTGTTTATTCACCTCCTTTTTCTGCATTTCTCTTCTTGAAATTCTGCAGTTTTTTATGTTTCTTACTTGTTTTATTTTTCTGCTCCTTGTGAAACTGAACTGAATTAAATATCACCCCTTCAGGAAAATCTCTCCCACTAATCTCCATGAATCAGGTTTATTAGGGCTCTCGGGTTGCACAGTGTTAAATTTTTAAAACAGATTTTCATGAGCTACTAACAATTCATCATGTATATTTATCACAGCAGTAGAGATAATACAGCACAAATACAGATAATTATAGAACAAATTTACATTATTTCAGATGAAAGTGTCAAACACACAGATGGAGTTTGTGGTTATGTCACAACAAACTAAAATTAAAATTTGAAAGTTTTGAATTTGGCTGATTAAAAAAATAATAAAAGTATTTTTCTGTTTAAAAATACTTGCTGGTTGAAAAGTTCAGTCTGGGATATAAAATACTTCACAGCCCTGAAGGCATTTTCCCCTGGAACAATGTTTAAAAATAAAACTATGAATAAAATAAATGTACAAATATCTGCAGTGAAATGTTCCCATTTTTAACTTTTAATACTTTATTTTTCTCTCCAACATGTTTAAGGGTAAAAATTTGGCAACTTTAAAAACATTACCTTCACTGTCTAGTTTAAGAGTAAGGATAGTTTGTCACTGAGTAGAATTGTTTAAGAAGAAAAAAATGTATACAAATAAACAAATAATGGTGCTTTTATTTTCCTAAATAACTTAAAACCATTTAAGGTATCTTATCTTTATTTACATTTGTACATTTAAATTAACAGAATCAAAACACAATAAATTCAAGTTGTTAATTCAGTCAACAGATTTATTCAAATTCAGTGTTGAGTCAGCTGCTTATTCTTGAGATTATAATGTTATTCTGCATTAGATTTTCTAATATCTGAGACAAAAACCTCACTGATAGAAAACTTTAATTCTTGAATTAATTTTTTATGAGAGCATACTGAATAATTTTCTCTCTCGAATAAGTTTCTTTACATTTTTTCTTGTTGTGACTGAATCATTGATGTAATAATGAATCTTCCTGCTGGTAGTTTCATCATGTGAAATCAAAGTTTTTATGCAGAAAGTTTTGGACATTTTGACTGAATGTTTGATTTTCATTAATTAATCATTTTGTTTTTCTCTCACTTCAGCAATGAGGTAAATTTTCAACAGGAAACAATCTTTTTACTTTCAAACCTCTGAGCAGTTTTCATACACAGGTTGTATACGAGTACATAAACTTGCACATATTCATCGTAAACAGGTTTTTCTTAGTTTTGCTGAGAGACTGATGAATCTCTGATAAAAGAAAAAAACTCTAGATCAAAGCTGAATCACTCAGCTGCTGAAAAATTAATGAACAAACACAGACGTCTACATCATGTAAACACCACAAATAAGATGTCTCTATCAGCAGACAGCAGAAACATAACAGGTTAACAATCATGTTTTTATGAGTGCTGCTAAACAAAGACAGCAGATCTGAATCATGCAGCAAAATGCAGAAACTGGTTCCAGCTACTTCGGAGCTTCCTGTGGAAATAAATCCTGCCTGCACAGACACACAGATACACAAATCTCAGCTTTACACAAAGATGCTAAACCTATAGCAAAGTATTCCTGAGGGGAAAGGTGGCAGAGAAAAGTTTCTGTACAAAAGTAATTTAAACTTTGTGTGTGTAGAATTATCATATCTTCTAATGCAAAGTCAAATAATGCAAAATACAACTGATAAGTGAAGCTTATAAAGGAGGTTTAATTAAGTCATGAATGGGTTTAAGTAAAAAAAGATAACTAGCAATAAAAGCGGACAAAACGTAGTCTCCAGTAATTAAAGCTGCATTTTCACTGAACAAGAGCATTACAGGGGTTTTGTCTTAAAATGTAAAAAGGCACAACAATGATGGTTTCATGTTCATGTGTCATGTGTCATGTGTCATGTTCATGTGTCATGTGTCATGTGTCATGTGTCATGTTCATGTGTCATGTGTCATGTGTCATGTGTCATGTGTCATGTGTCATGTTCATGTGTCATGTGTCATGTGTCATGTGTCATGTTCATGTGTCATGTTCATGTGTCATGTTTATGTGTCATGTGTCATGTGTCATGTGTCATGTTCATGTGTCATGTGTCATGTGTCATGTGTCATGTTCATGTGTCATGTTCATGTGTCATGTGTCATGTGTATGTTCATGTGTCATGTTTATGTGTCATGTGTCATGTGTCATGTGTCATGTTCATGTGTCATGTGTCATGTGTCATGTGTCATGTTCATGTGTCATGTTCATGTTCATGTGTCATGTTCATGTGTCATGTGTCATGTGTCATGTGTCATGTGTCATGTGTCATGTTCATGTGTCATGTTCATGTGTCATGTGTCATGTTCATGTGTCATGTTCATGTGTCATGTTTATTTGTCATGTGTCATGTGTCATGTGTCATGTTCATGTGTCATGTGTCATGTGTCATGTGTCATGTGTCATGTGTCATGTTCATGTGTCATGTGTCATGTTCATGTGTCATGTGTCATGTGTCTTGTGTCATTTTCATGTGTCATGTGTCATGTTCATGTGTCATGTTTCATGTTTCATGTTCATGTGTCATGTGTCATGTGTCATGTTTCATGTGTATTGTTCATGTGTCATGTGTCATGTGTCATGTGTCATGTTCATGTGTCATGTTCATGTGTCATGTTTATGTGTCATGTGTCATGTGTCATGTGTCATGTTCATGTGTCATGTGTCATGTGTCATGTGTCATGTGTCATGTGTCATGTTCATGTGTCATGTGTCATGTGTCATGTGTCATGTGTCATGTTCATGTGTCATGTTTATGTGTCATGTGTCATGTGTCATGTGTCATGTGTCATGTGTCATGTGTCATGTTCATGTGTCATGTGTCATGTGTCATGTGTCATGTGTCATGTTCATGTGTCATGTGTCATGTGTCATGTGTCATGTGTCATGTGTCATGTTCATGTGTCATGTGTCATGTGTCATGTGTCATGTTCATGTGTCATGTTTATGTGTCATGTGTCATGTGTCATGTGTCTTGTTCATGTGTCATGTGTCATGTGTCATGTGTCATGTGTCATGTTCATGTGTCATGTGTCATGTGTCATGTGTCATGTTTCATGTTCATGTGTCATGTTTATGTGTCATGTGTCATGTTCATGTGTCATGTTCATGTTTCATGTGTCATGTGTCTTGTGTCATGTTTATGTGTCATGTTCATGTGTCATGTGTCATGTGTCATGTGTCATGTTCATGTGTCATGTGTCATGTGTCATGTTCATGTGTCATGTTCATGTGTCATGTGTCATGTGTCATGTGTCATGTTCATGTGTCATGTGTCATGTTCATGTGTCATGTGTCATGTGTCATGTGTCATGTTCATGTGTCATGTTCATGTGTCATGTGTCATGTGTCATGTGTCATGTTCATGTGTCATGTGTCATGTGTCATGTGTCATGTTCATGTGTCATGTTCATGTGTCATGTTTATGTGTCATGTGTCATGTTCATGTTTCATGTGTCATGTGTCATTTGTCATGTGTCATGTTCATGTGTCATGTGTCATGTGTCATGTGTCATGTGTCATGTGTCATGTTCATGTTCATGTGTCATGTGTCATGTGTCATGTGTCATGTTCATGTTCATGTGTCATGTTCATGTGTCATGTGTCATGTGTCATGTGTCATGTGTCATGTGTCATGTGTCATGTTCATGTGTCATGTGTCATGTTCATGTGTCATGTGTCATGTGTCATGTGTCATGTTCATGTGTCATGTTCATGTGTCATGTGTCATGTGTCATGTGTCATGTGTCATGTTCATGTGTCATGTTCATGTGTCATGTGTCATGTGTCATGTGTCATGTTCATGTGTCATGTGTCATGTTCATGTGTCATGTGTCATGTGTCATGTGTCATGTTCATGTGTCATGTTCATGTGTCATGTGTCATGTGTCATGTGTCATGTTCATGTGTCATGTGTCATGTTCATGTGTCATGTGTCATGTGTAATGTTCATGTGTCTTGTTTATGTGTCATGTGTCATGTTCATGTGTCATGTTCATGTGTCATGTGTCATGTTCATGTGTCATGTGTCATGTGTCATGTGTCATGTTCCTGTGTCATGTGTCATGTGTCATGTTCATGTGTCATGTGTCATGTGTCATGTGTCA
Organism: Pachypanchax playfairii; assembly: GCA_006937955.1. Taxonomy (NCBI): domain Eukaryota; kingdom Metazoa; phylum Chordata; class Actinopteri; order Cyprinodontiformes; family Aplocheilidae; genus Pachypanchax; species Pachypanchax playfairii. The sequence continues at coordinate 3,141,180 of SSNP01000036.1, forward strand.
TGTGTCATGTTCATGTGTCATGTTTCATGTTCATGTGTCATGTGTCATGTTCATGTGTCATGTTCATGTGTCATGTGTCATGTGTCATGTTCATGTGTCATGTTTATGTTTCATGTTTCATGTTCATGTGTCATGTGTCATGTGTCATGTTCATGTGTCATGTTCCTTGTTCATGTGTCATGTGTCATGTGTCATGTGTCATGTGTCATGTTCATGTGTCATGTTTATGTGTCATGTGTCATGTGTCATGTGTCATGTTCATGTGTCATGTGTCATGTGTCATGTGTCATGTTCATGTGTCATGTGTCATGTGTCATGTGTCATGTGTCATGTTCATGTGTCATGTTTATGTGTCATGTGTCATGTGTCATGTGTCATGTTCATGTGTCATGTGTCATGTTCATGTGTCATGTTCATGTGTCATGTGTCATGTGTCATGTTCATGTGTCATGGGTCATGTGTCATGTGTCATGTGTCATGTGTCATGTTCATGTTCATGTGTCATGTGTCATGTTCATGTGTCATGTTCATGTGTCATGTGTCATGTGTCATGTGTCATGTGTCATGTTCCTGTGTCATGTGTCATGTGTCATGTGTCTTGTGTCATGTTCATGTGTCATGTGTCATGTTCATGTGTCATGTGTCATGTGTCATGTGTCATGTTTCATGTTCATGTGTCATGTTTATGTGTCATGTGTCATGTGTCATGTGTCATGTTCATGTGTCATGTGTCATGTGTCATGTTCATGTGTCATGTGTCATGTGTCATGTGTCATGTGTCATGTGTCATGTTCATGTGTCATGTGTCATGTGTCATGTTCATGTGTCATGTGTCATGTGTCATGTGTCATGTGTCATGTTCATGTGTCATGTTTATGTGTCATGTGTCATGTGTCATGTGCCATGTTCATGTGTCATGTGTCATGTGTCATGTGTCATGTTCATGTTCATGTGTCATGTTCATGTGTCATGTGTCATGTGTCATGTGTCTTGTTCATGTGTCATGTGTCATGTGTCATGTTTATGTGTCATGTGTCATGTGTCATGTGTCATGTTCATGTGTCATGTGTCATGTGTCATGTGTCATGTGTCATGTGTCATGTTCATGTGTCATGTGTCATGTGTCATGTGTCATGTGTCATGTTCATGTTCATGTGTCATGTGTCATGTGTCATGTGTCATGTTCATGTGTCATGTGTCATGTGTCATGTGTCATGTGTCATGTGTCATGTTCATGTGTCATGTTCATGTGTCATGTGTCATGTTTCATGTGTCATGTGTCATGTTCATGTGTCATGTGTCATGTGTCATGTTCATGTGTCATGTTCATGTGTCATGTGTCATGTTCATGTGTCATGTGTCATGTGTCATGTGTCATGTGTCATGTGTCATGTGTCATGTTCATGTGTCATGTGTCATGTGTCATGTGTCATGTGTCATGTGTCATGTTCATGTGTCATGTGTCATGTTCATGTTTCATGTGTCATGTGTCATGTTCATGTTCATGTGTCATGTGTCTTGTTCATGTGTCATGTTTATGTGTCATGTGTCATGTGTCATTTGTCATGTGTCATGTGTCATGTGTCATGTGTCATGTGTCATGTGTCATGTGTCATGTTCATGTGTCATGTGTCATGTGTCATGTGTCATGTTCATGTGTCATGTTCATGTGTCATGTTTATGTGTCATGTGTCATGTGTCATGTGTCATGTTCATGTGTCATGTGTCATGTGTCATGTGTCATGTGTCATGTCATGTGTCATGTTTATGTGTCATGTGTCATGTGTCATGTGTCATGTTCATGTGTCATGTGTCATGTGTCATGTGTCATGTGTCATGTGTCATGTTCATGTGTCATGTGTCATGTGTCATGTGTCATGTTCATGTGTCATGTGTCATGTTCATGTGTCTTGTTCATGTGTCATGTTTATGTGTCATGTGTCATGTGTCATGTGTCATGTGTCATGTGTCATGTGTCATGTTCATGTGTCATGTGTCATGTGTCATGTGTCATGTGTCATGTTCATGTGTCATGTTTATGTGTCATGTGTCATGTGTCATGTGTCATGTTCATGTGTCATGTGTCATGTGTCATGTGTCATGTGTCATGTTCATGTTTCATGTGTCATGTTTCATGTTCATGTGTCATGTTTATGTGTCATGTGTCATGTTCATGTGTCATGTTTCATGTGTCATGTGTCATGTTCATGTTCATGTGTCATGTTCATGTGTCATGTGTCATGTGTCATGTGTCATGGTTCATGTGTCATGTTCAGGTGTCATGTGTCATGTGTCATGTGTCATGTGTCATGTGTCATGTTCCTGTGTCATGTGTCATGTGTCATGTTCATGTGTCATGTGTCATGTGTCATGTGTCATGTGTCATGTTCATGTGTCATGTGTCATGTGTCATGTGTCATGTGTCATGTGTCATGTTCATGTGTCATGTGTCATGTGTCATGTGTCATGTTCATGTGTCATGTGTCATGTTCATGTGTCATGTGTCATGTGTCATGTGTCATGTTCATGTGTCATGTTCATGTGTCATGTGTCATGTGTCATGTGTCATGTTCATGTGTCATGTGTCATGTTCATGTGTCATGTGTCTTGTTCATGTGTCATGTGTCATGTGTCATGTGTCTTGTTCATGTGTCATGTGTCATGTGTCTTGTTCATGTGTCATGTTCATGTGTCATGTGTCATGTGTCATGTGTCATGTGTCATGTGTCATGTTCATGTGTCATGTGTCATGTTCATGTGTCATGTGTCATGTGTCATGTGTCATGTTCATGTTCATGTGTCATGTTCATGTTTCATGTGTCATGTGTCATGTGTCATGTGTCATGTGTCATGTTCATGTGTCATGTGTCATGTGTCATGTGTCATGTTCATGTTCATGTGTCATGTGTCATGTGTCATGTGTCATGTGTCATGTTCATGTGTCATGTGTCATGTGTCATGTGTCATGTGTCATGTTCATGTGTCATGTTTATGTGTCATGTGTCATGTTCATGTGTCATTTTCATGTGTCATGTGTCATGTGTCATGTTCATGTGTCATGTGTCATGTTCATGTGTCATGTGTCATGTGTCATGTGTCATGTTCATGTGTCATGTGTCATGTTCATGTGTCATGTTCATGTGTCATGTGTCATGTGTCATGTTCATGTGTCATGTTTATGTGTCATGTGTCATGTTCATGTGTCATGTTCATGTGTCATGTGTCATGTGTCATGTGTCATGTTCATGTGTCATGTTCATGTGTCATGTTTATGTGTCATGTGTCATGTTCATGTGTCATGTGTCATGTGTCATGTGTCATGTGTCATGTGTCATGTTCATGTGTCATGTGTCATGTTCATGTGTCATGAATAAAACTGATCATGAGTCTTTGTTTTTGTGACACAGATGATAAAATAAATAATCTCTGATTAACAATCTGAGGAGAAGCAAGTGCAGATTAAGTGATGCTGGACAGTGTCTCTGTGTCACATGGACAAAATCTTTTGCAGGGATGGACGGACGGACGGAGGATGGATGGATGGATGGATGGATGGATGGATGGATGGATGGATGGATGGATGGATGGATGGATGGATGGATGGATGGATGGATGGATGATGGATGGATGGATGGATGGATGGATGGATGGATGGATGGATGGATGGATGGATGGATGATAGATGGATGGATGGATGAAACTTGATGTGAAGACGTTATACATCCACAGCGTGTGACATCAGGTTGATATCTTCTTGTAGAGTCCACCATCGTGTCCTCATCAGCATGTCGTGGTCCTCGTGGTTGCCAGCTGCCTCCAGGGAGCAACACTGCTGTCTGCTCTTGTTTTATACATAACCAGCAGGCTAATCTAATTACTGTGTGATGGAGAACAGTCAATTTCACAGTCAGTCAGACACTTCTGCTGCCTAAAAACTGGGGCAGCCCAACTTTGATATATGAGGCAATAACCTGTAATGTAATGAAGTCACCTTCAGACCAAGACCCCTGTCATTGAAATAATAATGAATTATAACAAGTATAATAGTGTTTGGATTTGACTTGAAGAGTCTCTCTATCTCTATCCTCCATGCTTTTTTATTCTGCTCCATTATTTGGATTTTTTTAGGAATCAATACTGAGGTGACTTTAACATTCACTACCAGCATGGGAGTGTTTTGTTTCTCTGTCAGTGTTTAATTAGAGAGAAACATATGCAGAGAGTGAAGTGTCCAATACCCACTAAAAACTCAAAGATTGCACTCGTTTACTTAAGCAGGGATGAGTGAACATAAAATTCTGATCCTTTTTTCATGGTCATAAAAATGTCATCTGCAGAATGGTGCTTATAGAAAAGTGGTGCTTCTGATAGAAATTAAAGGGACACGAGTTAAATACATGCATACAGGAAGAACTACTGCATCTGCAGAACATCTGAGCAGGAAACAGACACGTTCATGTAACAAGTCACAACAAATAATATGTTTAAAGTGCTCAGTCTGTATTTTACTATAGCGAGGACCACATCACATCACAGTGAGCTCACAGATTCATTCAGAGTCAGAGCAGTGAGTCTGAGTGATCAAGTTAATCGAGTCTCGTCTGGGAGTCTCATGCTGGAGGCTCAGAAAGAGACTCAGTGTGGAAATTACGTCAAACATCCTGGCGAGATGGAGAAGTGAGTGAAAGCATTGAGAAGGTTTGGAGTTCTGGACTGGACTGATTCAGAGGGAGTGGAACTGGATCAGGTTTGGACCTGCTCTGTCTGCATGCAGCATGACTCAGTTCTTATTCTAATGAAAACTCAACTGAAATATCTGCAGTTCTTGTTCTAGTCCTGCTAATAGTTTATTATACACTAAAATGAGAGTAATTAGAGTGTTGAGATTGTTTGGGTTTAACAGTTAAATTAATTATTTTAAACCTGATGAATTATAAATCTGATAATAAAAATTAAGGATGTTTCTGTTTATTATTTCTAATTTTCTAATTAAATCAAAATGTGCAGGTCAGTATTTTTAAAAGATTAATAATGGCTTCCTGGTGAGTATTTTTAATTTACTTCACTGTCACTTGTTTTTCAGCTCAATGTTTTTATTTATTACAGAAATCTGTGTGTTGAAAACCTGGAACTTTATTGCATGGTTCAGCAGTTACATTTTTAATACTACTCTGGTTCTCTCCAGGGTTTTTAAAGCATTTCTGCTGTAATTGTCGTGATGCACTCAGTAAACAGTTATTGAATTTGTTTTCGTGACGAGCTTTTGTTTCTGAGAAGATGCTGAAAATGAGGAAGGAGGTCGACTTCAGCAGCGTCAAATGCAAAAACATCCAGACCTGCTGTTTTTAGAACAAATGGCTGATCCCTCGCTCAAAATGAAACACTGATTCTTTTCTGTAATATCTTTATTGTAGTTTAAATTATGTTTTACAGGATTAAAATATCCTGAACTTCTCCTGACAGTTCTGTTTTGATCGTCACTCTCTGATTTGTCTGAAATTATTCTGTCAAGGAAAAATACAGAACTTTTTAAAAGAGAAGTTGAAAATAAATAAATAATTTTTTCCTTATTGACAGGATTGTTGTACAGTGGATCAGTGGACGCCACATCAGCATTAAGCAGGTGATGAAACAAAACATCATGAATAAGTAAAGTAACACTAAAAATACAACTTTACAAGCGGTGGTAGGAACAAGACTTATAAATCTAAAACATCAGGAGAAAGAACCAACAATGTTAAATAGAGTTTAGGGTCTACACCGGGTCTTATTCTAATGGGATGTGCTTGGAAAACCTCCAAAAGGAGGTCTGAACCCCCTCAATGACGAGTAGCAGCGTTTTTACTCTAACGATGGAGCTCCTCAGCTCATCTCACAGGTTAAATCTATATTTATGGGGATTAAATAGAAACAGTTTATGAAAAAAGAAAATTACCAAAAAATGTGATCAAACAAATTAAAAAAGATCAAACAACATCTGGGAAATCCTCCGTTTTACTGGGAATCTGTTGAATCTCCTTGAAGATTCATTTCAAGCATTTTTTTATAGATTGAACTCTTCACATTTCCCTCCAAATGTTGTTTATATTCTGAAAATACCAAATGATTTTTGCTCAGTGATAAAAACATGATCGTTATTGTGCAACTAAACACTAAATCTTTTATTTTCCGAGAGGGCGGAGTTAAAAGTTGTGATGACATTAGTGGAAGCTGAAGAACTGGGACGGGATGCTTTTACATGTATCTAATGTGACTCGGACAGTTTTTTTTTATTTAATCCTTATGATCCAAATAACATCTGGAAATTTAATAAACTGTCTTTTTAAAGGGAAGTAGATTCTATTTATAATAAAATGTATCTGTGTGTGAGAACAAATAAATAAGTTATTCACATGTGAAAATAATATATTGTATTTAATATTATTATGAACTGTTTTTACTTGGAGAGTACAAGGTTTTAATCTGGCTGCAGTGATGTCCTTATTTCCCACAATGCCTCTGTACAAGGTCACAGCTTTATTGAATTTAGACTGAGAACAGCAGCTCTGTGGGTTTCCTGAGGCCCTCCAGCAAAGAGACAGATGAAACACAGGTACAGAAGCCAACTGATGGGCATCTGTGTGTGTGTGCGCGTGTGTGTGTGTGTGTGTGTGTGTGTGTGTGTGTGTGTGTGTGTGTGTGTGTGGGTTTGTATTTCTGACCTCCTGGGGACCCGTTTCTTGACTTTTACTATCTTTCTGGGGTCCGAGGGTTCTTGTGGGGACCGAAGCCTGGTCCCCATGAGGGGGACTCCCCTTTTTAGGGTTAGGGGTTAGGTTTATAGGTATGGTGTGAATAGAGTTTTAGTTAGTCTTAGGGTTAGTTATAGATCAGTAATGGTTAAGGTTAGTAAAAGGGTTTGGGTTAGGTATAAATCTAGTTACTAAAATCAATGGAAGTCAATGGACGGTCCCCATAAGGATAGCAAAACACACTTGTGGGTGTGTGTGTGTGTGTGTGTGTGTGTGTGTGTGTGGGTTTGTATTTCTGACCTCCTGGGGACCCGTTTCTTGACTTTTACTATCTTTCTGGGGTCCGAGGGTTCTTGTGGGGACCGAAGCCTGGTCCCCATGAGGGGGACTCCCCTTTTTAGGGTTAGGGGTTAGGTTTATAGGTATGGTGTGAATAGAGTTTTAGTTAGTCTTAGGGTTAGTTATAGATCAGTAATGGTTAAGGTTAGTAAAAGGGTTTGGGTTAGGTATAAATCTAGTTACTAAAATCAATGGAAGTCAATGGACGGTCCCCATAAGGATAGCAAAACACACTTGTGGGTGTGTGTGTGTGTGATCCATGTAGGATTTTTTTCCTGTTGTGTGGAACTAAATCTGTTCACAGCCACATCGTGGGGACTCGTCTTCCTAATGGCGACACACAGCAGATAATAATGACTTTTAAAATGAAGATGAATAGACTCTGGAAAGGTTTGGTTTTAAATTAGAGAATGTCAAAGAGTTATTATGATGTAGGATAAATCCTTATAAAGTTAGTCTAGTACCTGTCTACTGATGTGCAGGATGCGTGACAACGTGTGTTCAGTCAGACATACATTCAAATATGTAATCTGTATTTATATATGCGTCCTTGTGAATGTAAACACTGTCATTGCTATTATCTGCTCTGACCTTGAACAAACCTTGTTATCCAAAGTGCCACATGAAGTCACATGACTGTCTGTTTTTACTGAGGTTATGAAACCTGCAGGTTGAGTCTGTTCTGCTGCGTGACAGACAGGACAGTGACACTGACTTGAGACTAGCATAAAGTTTCCTTATGAGAGGCATGATTTCTAAAAACAGCAAAATAACATCAGTAAATCTAGTGATGCAATAGGGACTAATCTGCAAAATATAAATAATTAATATTTATAATTCCTGAATAAGAAAAACAACTTTTGTTTTGTATCACTTCTGTATTTGGATACTGTGTTCAATGGAGCATCCTGAGATCATCTTTGGTATCCCGAGTTTAGAGTCTTCATGGTTCCTGGTGTGTGGGAAAAAACAAGAGAAAAAATAAGACCATTCTGACACTTCTTTCTAGTAGCCCTGGGCAAAGCATTTACCTATCAATTCTTCAGGAGAAGCAGCTCAGTGGCTCCCAGTTTGCAGCTGGGTTTCTCCTGGTGGGGGTGAAGCAGGTGGTGGACAGGAGCTTACATTCCCTGGGTAAATAAAAGTTGAAAAAAGTGTGTGTCCTTGACATTTTGTGTATGTGCTTGTGTTTGTGTGCGTGGAACTAGTGATGTGTGTAATATATGAGGCATGTGAACAGGCTGTTTGCGCTGCTTCTCAGACTGCCAGACTTGTCAGGACGAATGAGGGATCTGTCCATAAGAAGCCCCACTGTTGGCCTCGGATGTGCTCTTTGCTGCCCTGATCCACCTTCATCTCCTCTACTCTTCTGACAGCAAAGATGGAAGCAGTGAGGACCACGGGGGGTCGGAGCTGCAGTAGAGATGTGGAATAAAACCAAGAGGAGAGTATTTTATAGTAAATCTTTGTCTAGGGTGACCATAACGTTATGGTTGTGTTTCAGCGCATCTTAACTCTCAGTCAGAAAACATTCTGGTGACATTTTAACTGGAATTAGTTTATTGTGAGTTTTAAAATAAAACTTCCGTCTTACTTTGAAAGATCAGTCCAACTTCTAAATTTCAAGTTGTTGCTTGGACTTTACAGTCCAAGTTTTTTTTGTAAAATCTGAGTTGGAGAAAAAAAGCCATCTTTAACTGGTATGATTTTTACTGAATGGACCGAGTGAAGAAGTATTTATATAAAAAGTTTAAAACCACATAAATATGTTGGTTTACATCAGCAGTAAAGGAGCTCAGCTGCTTGAAACAAAGAAGTGTGAAGTTTTCTTTGACAAAAAATATATGATTTTTAACAACTTGAAGGAAAGAGATCCGTCTCTTTTTCTTTTTTGTGACACTTTGATCCAGAACAGGAAGCTGACATATACGTGCTGTTTCAGAAACCTGCTTGTGGTGTTGAAGTGCTCTGGGTTTAAGGTCAGCTGAGAGAACTGTGAAGCTACATGGCGCCATCAGCGTAGCAAAGTGAGAAGCTGTGAGACCTATATACACTGTGTGAGGGCAGTTAACATCACCGGGAAAAGGTGAGACCAACCATGATGAATGTACATACTCATACAAACAAAAAGGTTGACAGTTCAGTTTGTGTATGTAACTGGACACACACATACCGGTAATAAACAATCCAAACACTCAGGATCAGGCCACATTATGGTGAATAGAAGAGATGATAAAGTTTCTGCAGATCTGGGATTTTATAGATGTGTCCTGGTCACAGCTGGACCTCATGTCAAATATGACCCCACTGGTCAATTTTATGATCGTAAAAATCGTACAATATTCTGTATGCGACCCCTATCTGCAACCCTAACCTTAACCCAGGGGTAGCCAACTCCACTACTGCTACTACTACTGTCATTTAGCAGACGCTTTTATCCAAAGCGACTTACATTGAGAGAACATACAAGCAAGAATTCAAAGAGAAGGAAAAAAAATATAAGGAGGCGGACTGTTTGGAGTCCAGTTTAATTCCGACGCTGATACATCAAGTGTATCAATTTTTTTTTTTTTTTTTTTTTTTTTTTG